>JAVQKC010137297.1:0-72344 GCA_036025475.1 Philypnodon macrostomus
TCAAAAAACACAAGTGAAAAGCACAACATAGTAAAATATAACAATTCTCATTAGACTAATATATTGTCATGATTATGAGCTTAAATAATGGAAGATAATATGTATATTTTCCTAACAAATACAAATGAGGCCAAGGTGTGTTTATTGGGGAATTCCAGCATGTGATCCTGACTTGATGCCAGTATTCTTATAACAACGATAGCTTAATACAAAACTGCAAATAATTTGAACTCCGACAATGTTTGAATTTGGTGCATTTTTACACAGATTAGGGTCCCCTCCCGACGGGAAGGCCTGACCGTTGACCCCTGTACTTGACCCGGCTGCTTGGGAACGAGTTTGTGAAAGTCGGACATGCTTGTGCAGCCGTGCTTGACCGACTTCAATTTGATCAGGAAGAAGATGTGACAGCAACGCCACAGTGAGTAAGAACAAACTAAATATTCCTGACAGATTATTAATTACTAAATAGCAGACGCATTTTTTACTCAACAAATGCCCGCAAAGTATTTCCTTTAATAATTGCCATGTAAGTTATACTTGTGTCACATGTCAATCACCTTTTGTTCCCTGTCCTATGGGACCCAACCCGCTCGGTCTCGGCTGTGCTCCTGTAAGTGAGTGGGCAGCACAGGTGCATGTTGGCGCACTGTTACATCCAACCCCCCCCTTTCTCTAAGTCCTGTGTGCATTGTGTGGCATTTCTATAGGTCCACAAGGGCAATAGTATGTTTCCATTCATGGTGGTTCAGCTCACCATAGGAAATGTCATAGATGTTTGCTGTTCACTGACTTGAGTAAAATACGAACATATACTAAGAAAATTGTATGTTTACTTTAGGAACTTTTTAAATAAACAGTTATTTTTAATGCACCATACTTTTAAATTGTACCTGAGCTGTATGATTTTGAAGTACTTTTACTTACCCTACCCACCTCTATATGTTACCTGCGTATTAGTTTATGTTATAAAAAAAAGGTACATAGTTACTACCTACTTCAGTACCTTCTTAATTTGAAGCAGTACTCTTATTTGACCCAAATTTTGGCTACTATACCCACCTACCCTACAGACTGTGCCGGTATAGAGATGGATGCTGGTCGGCTGTCTCAAAGCGTTTTGCCTCCGTGAGCACGTACAAGACGTCCATTCATCGTCAGCCCGGCCCTACATCTCCAGCTGAGGCAATTCAACTCGGGCCAGAAGCAGGGACCTTTAATCTAACAGAATGTAGCAGGCACCTGAACTACTTAACCGCTGTGCTTGTTCAAGAGGGTGGGCACGGAGGCTAAGGTAACTGGGCTGTAACAAAAAGCCCCGAACTTTATCCTCGGCCAGGATGAGTACATTTCCTTTCTGTTGTTCCCAACAAAGGCCACTAGGCACAAATGGTCCGCTATCTGTGTCACTGGGAAGTGGAGAGCAATTTGTTTCTGTTAAACAGGATGGTCTTCATCCTCCCCATGCTGACCTGCTCCCTTCACAACTGTATTGATGCAGATGGCCTTTGTGCTGCCACTCATTGGGTTTCATCGGCGCTCACCTCGGCCAGGTGGACGTCTTGTAGCTCTTTGCGTGGGCCCCCTTTTGTAAAGCATTCAAACTGTTCTTTAAAACAGTACTATGTAGTATTTGGGCCTTAAAGGTTATTTTATTCAAAGATCAGGATTAACTACCCCTACCACAACCCAGTGCTTGTCTTTATCATCCTCCATCACTATGCAAGTCTGGGGAACAGGGAGGTCACATTAGGGGGTGCTAAAATAAATACTGACTGGAAAATAACTAAGACAACTGTGAAAATGCCCAACCATATATATGACATTATTATATTATGCACAGTATTGTACAGTACAGAACTGTTTAGACCATTATAGACTTAACACCATTAGCAAATAATATTCAGTAGCATGTAGCTAAACAAAAAAACACAGTAAGAGAGGGAGCCAGTGAGAGAGCAAAGGTGCACTGTGCAAAATTAAGGTTAATGTCAAATGATGAGAAATGCAGATGTGGTGCACTGTAAAACTATCCCTTTATCGCTGTTCCTCTTCTGACCATAGAGTTTAGTCCTGACAGGATCCTGGGGACTTATAGCAATTGCACTTTTCAGAAGCGGCCTACACACATGCCAACAGTATAAACCACCCTTATATTCCCTCTACATCATATCAGTGGCAGTTTGACCTAGCTGATTTATCTGGATTCATGTGGAGGGCAGAAATACTACAGTGGACCACACTATTTCACCCACTTTGTGTGTGATAGCTCCAGCCCATTCTCCAGCCCTGACAGCACCAAGATGGCTGCTTTCATAAGAGGGTGTTTGTCTTTTTTATTTAAACCCCCATCTTCAGCACATTCATTTAATCACTGCTACAGGCACAGAACCTTTTCACTGTTACCATTTAATAGATCTAATACCACAAATCAAGGTAATAGCATAACCAGTGGCATTTTAAATGTAAATGTATTATCTCGTGGGCCTGGTGCAAAGATAGATTCAAAAAGCAGTTTATAGTTTTGTTAATATAACAATCATTCTTGTCTTAAGCTTTGAGCAAATGGGCTCAGGGAAAATACAACTACTTCCTGTCATTGAAGGCTCACAGTGAACATTCACCCTCATCAAAAGGTTTAAAAGCATCCGGTCTTTATTTTTGTCCATATAGCCATGGTCCCTCCCCCAAGAATATTGAAATATTTTGGAACTTCCACAGTAAAAATGCACGGATAATAATTGAATGTGTTGCATCATGGTCTAATTATCGTCACAGTTTAGGCTTTTCTGTCCATCTATTACAAAACCACAAGATGGCACTGTAAACTGTAAATGAGTTTCTTGATAAGGCTGTGCTGATAAACTAATAACCATACACAGGCCATATATAAAGCTCACTTTCCATTTACAGCCTATTTACTATACTTAATTGGCATTTGGACACATGTGGTTCAATTCATTTAGCTAATGAGCAACTCTAAATGGTTAAGGCCAGACATGATCCTTCTTCTTCTACCTCTTCATTTCTTAGCATTCCCCTCCGTTCAATCCCTTTATATTCCTCTATACTCCCGTCTTCGCTCCCCTGTCTTTTGTATTGACGCCCTGGGACCCCATCTGGGCCCTTTCGGAGGCGTGAAATGCACAGTAATTATTAGTAATCATCACACACCATCAGAAACGGATCCTAGTGCTGTAATTACATGATAAATGTCTGCCTAACACATGCCCTCTATTTAGCAGCCCCCTGGAGACCGCGGATAATAGACAGCTAACAGGGATCCGGCAGAATGGGCCTTTCACTGGCTGGCCGGGGCCTATTGTCTACGCGCCAATACACCCTCACCCCGCATTTGGCAACAACGGAGACCCCGATCAATCCCCCTAGCCGACCCCTCCCCGGTACACTCACATACACACACTACTCCACAATGCTAACTAGACAGCGGCGTCAATCATAGGTATTACACTGCAGTGCTAATGGCTGGCCCAAACAATTGTGCCTGAATGAGAGGAGTGTTGTCCAGCCATTTATGCGCTGACTTGGTTTAGTGCTGTTGCCTCTGACCCCGTAACAAAATGTGATAATTAGCGCTGTTGTTATCATCAGCATGTCTTTTGTGGCTTTTTGTGTATCGTTCGGATCACAATGCAGCTCTTTTTAATAGCGGCTCCAGTCACCTATCTAAGTGTTTACACAGCAGCATGCAGAGACCAAAGCAATGACAATGGATGTCTCTTGGCACGCCAGCAATTGCATGTCAATTTTTGTGCCACTGACTTCAAAGAATTATACAGGCATATTTATAGCTTTTATTAAGAGTCAACACATAAAAGACAGTCAGGAGATTTCAATGTGTTCAGGATGTTAGAAATACATTGGGCTGGGCAATATATGATACTGAATTTTATTTCCTGTAGGACTTGCCATACTGGTAAAATCTACTACTTCCATCTTCCACATTATGTATGACACTTTTTTGTATGTTTTGTTCTACTCAATATTTTATCGTTGTTTTATATATATATATATATATTTTTTTTTTTACATTTTTGTTCACATCACCAAGCCCAAATTATAATTACTTTCAAATGATCTCTTCCTCTTCTTTACCGCTCAGATGGGTGTGCCAGCCTATGACTATGACGTTCATCCCAGCCCACTGAACTTGACTCATCTCAATACTGTTTAATGCAAATAAGTCTGTGGTCAGTAAACAGACTGTGCACAACTCTGTTCTTTGTCTTATCCAAATTTGTTCTACATACTCTCCATTAAGCAGCACTGTGAACGTGGTAAAACTCATCATAGTTTGAATCTATAAATGTACTCATGAGATATGCATGCAAAGAAGAGATCCCTTATCTAAATGCATGGAGTAAAATGAGGAATTGTGTTTGTGAACAACAACGGGAATTTGCCTGAGATTTGCCTAGCTGGCTCAAAACAACGGTTGAGTCCTTGGTTATAATTTAGAAATCAGACAGATGAGGCCACAATGTTAAAGCTGTTAAACAAATTGCTGGTCTTATAGTACCTCGTTGAGGGTTTCATTATTACTTCATATTTGTGTATTTTCTGCTTATATGACCCATTCCAGTTAATTATAAAGAGTCAGTTATGGCGACACTAGCCCCACTGTTCTCTCTGATGGCAGTTGAGGCAGGTTCTGTATTTACGCATGGGTGACAAATTCAGTAATTTCTGAAGGAAGGCCTGCAGTCCACAATGACAATGACAATGAATAGTCCCATCCATGAACTGACACAATAGTTTACATAGTATTGATTATCTTACAATTGCCCTTTTTAAGTTTCATTATTTTGACAGTGATCAATATTAAATTTATTGAAAAGCAGGCCCCCAAAAATGACAAATTTAAAAAGATGACATCCCCTTAAAAACACAAATTTAGAGGGTCTTTAATTCAATTATTTAACATTACCCGTTTTTACCTGGAGATGGCAATATTTCCCCCGTTTGTAGTTTCAAAGATAAAATACAAAACTGTCTAAAGATATGTTTTTGTAGTCATTCAACACCAGTTTGAATTAGAATACTTGCCTTAGCCCACTGTGCTTTCCTCTGGCCTGCGGGTCAGCCTTGGCACACAGCTAAAAAGCCATGAATAAAAACACAGTGCAATCCTCAAACACAGCAAAAGCTAACAATAACAGACATATCAACCATCCCCTAATTGATACAACGAGGTGGCCGGTCAGTGGCTTAATGAATTGCTAATAGCCCCCTGAGCAATGCACTGAGTGACAGGGGCCGAGCATTCCTCTCTGGCTGCAGGCTGCTGGGGGGACCACTCTGCTCTGGGATGCTACTCATTAACAGTGGACAGGATACCAACCGATTGTTAAGCCCGCTGTGGAGAGCCCTCATTTTCACACTGGACACACTTCTACCTCAGCTACATCTTACACCCCTTTTTGTAGACAGATGAACATCACAGTCACAAATAATGAAGATTTGATCAAAGACGGGCAGCATTCCTCAAGGTTAGCCCGAGCAACCAGGAGGAAAGGGAGAAAAAGAGAAGTGGGTACGAGAGGTAGTGTAGTGTTTCATTCTGTGTAGTGATGCCACCATTTGAGAATTTGTAAAACTGCACTGGGCAAATGGTAAAAACATGTAGAAAAAGGCTTTATACAGGCTACATAATATCCTTGTGTAAGGCAAAACTAAACAGATGGTGGCACATTTTGCGTGTACACAATATACATTTCAATATTAGCAGTATAATTAATGATTGCAATAATGCTATCAGACTCTATTTCAAGTCTGACCCAACCAGACCCAGTATTGTACACAATGGCTGTGTTTATACTGTTTTTATGTGCCTATACCTAACTTTAGGGTGATACATTGTGGTGGTGATTAACTAAGAACAAAGCTATGCATTTCTCAATATTCTATATAATAGTGACAATGGATTATATTATTTTGAGCATCCTTTTTGGATTTGCATCGTAATGTGCCATTTACTTGTTTACTTACCATGTACAATAGATGTCATTCCTGATACAACCCTCTCAAGACATTTGACTGGCTTATTTGCATTTATTGTCCAATTTTTGAGAAGCTGCTGTTACTGTTACTGTTACTGTTACTGTTACTGTAAATTTTACCTTGTTGTGTCTGTCCCTAGAAAACTTTCAAAATGAATTTGACCAAAAGTGACCACAACTTGGCAAAACTCACAAACAATATGGTTGAAGCCACTCCTTCATTTTCCCAGGCATATTTTTCCTAACACATATAACTGCTAACCGCTCTAACCTGACCCATAATTCGCTCCTAATAACTGCTGTGGGCGGAGTGATTATAGCTTTTCATTAGCGCCAGCAGCTTTCACTAGTGCTATCCCGTCTAAAGGGCCCTCGCAGTAATTGTTGGCCATTATAAATATAGTGCGTCGGGGAAGTATAGAGGGGGCCATGCGATGCCTCTTTGTTAACCGCTGATGATTGAGCAATTAAACTTTGGCAACTTAATTAGCTCTCCACAACAACACGGCTATATCAGACATTAGGAGTGACATTTGGGTAAACACAGTGTCAGAGAGTGATCGCTTTTAACAGAATGATGCATCACCAGCTGTTGAAGCATAGAATGTTGAATACAAACTCAACTCAAAAAATGCTTAGTTCTTTTTTAATTAAGATATAACCCGCACATTCATAGTCAGATTTAACAGGGGTGTCGTTGGGCCTGTATTAGTCAGGCTCCCTAAAGTGTTCCCAAGCCCCCCAAAAGTAAATCATTGTATATAAACTAGGACTAAACTAAGACCACACCAGAGTTGGCCTTGGCCTTATAGGGCAAAACCAAGGATGAACCAGGAATAAACCAATACTAAACCAGGACATAACCAAGTCTAAACTAAGACTAAACTAGAATGCATGTAAAGCAGGACTAAAGTAGAGTTAAAGCATTATAAAGTAGGTCTAAACCAACTCTAATTCAAGGTTAAACCATGACAAAACCATTGAATTGTATAGAGTTAAACCAGGCCAAGATCTAAAACTGGTCTAAACCAAAAATATCTGTCCTCTGAAACACTATTAAGTTGGTCAGCATAAGCCACCCCTCTGAATCATACAGTCAGCTCTGGTATTTTACATTGGAATTATTCATATTATTATTATTCATACCTGGCCACCAGCCTATTAATTAACTGCCTACTTAATGTGACTTATTGTATAATACCTAGAAAAAGCCCCTTAAGCTCATTCTCTACATAAAAAGGCTAACAGATGTTTCATAGAGGCAAACAAAAACAGCCCGAATAAAAACCAACAAGCATTTCGTCGGCCCGAGTTGGAATCACACTACGCACTTTCCTCATTAAGTGGCATTAAAACCACGAAGGTCTATAATTATCAAATAAATCCATGGCCACATCAATGAGTTCATCTGCATGCAGTAATTCTTGGTCTTCACACACACAGAACGAGCAGTGCCGGCGGTGAATGAGTCTTTTGTCTGCCACTGTGGGAAGGCTTTTGTCAAATTACACTACTGCATAATGATGCTAATCATAAATTAGCATTTCAAGATGGAGTCGGCTTGTTTGTGTGTCCATGCTTGTGTGTGAGGGAAGCTGAGGCAATATGATTTACATTTTTATGACACCATTTTGAAATATGAGAAGACAATTGCAGCAATTTATTCTTGGAGTTGGTGTTTATACTTTCCATCGAACTTAAATAGGCTGAAATTATAGTTGTTTGTGTCTTGTTTTGGTGAATGATCCTTAGTCAGATGGTGGCATATAAAAAAAGTTCAGCTCGGCTTTCCCCTCTGGCTTTGCAGTGCCAGACAAACCCAACATAAAACACAGCATTATGGGCTCCTAATAGAAGCCACATGACAGTGATATTAGATTCAAGTTTTCATTCAGCGGCTGAGAGTAGCAGGTGTGTGTTTCATTGGGGAAAAAGAAAACACAACTGTAGTGCGGGCTCCTTAATGTAGGGGGCTTGACCCGCTAATGAAAGCAGACAATGAGAGCGATCTAGAGGCAGGGCCCACTCACTGTCCACTTAGCATCGGCCTGGAACCTTCGCCAATTAAGACCCTTTTTGTTTGATGTGACAATTAACAAGGGGCTGCTTGGCCATTATTCCCAATGGCTCGCAGACCATACCTACTACCATTGTGATTTTTGGTAAGCTTTTGTGTATAGTTCTAATAAATGTTTTAGTGCGATCTATAAAAATACTACTGTTGGATTAGGCATCTGTTGTTAAAAGTGGATTTGCATGTGCAGCGAGAGATTTTTAGTTTTATGCTCGTGACATACACTTTCACAGACAATTAATAATAATAATATAATAGGGTTTATATCCTAATAACATGATAATACATTCTTACATTAGTATTTTGACTTGATGTGTCACATTTATTGGTATTGCTGGTATTGGTTTATCATTTTCTTATTGACTGTATATATATCCACACATAGACTTTTTCTTACAAGTCATAACTGATGTCCACACAGAGCACATTCATAAGCTCTCCTTATTTATTTATTATTCATTAACATTGTTTTCAATTACCCGAACAAAGGTATTACACACACTGGTGCCAGACTCACACAGGAGTCATTTGCATCAAAATGTATTGGTGACCTTAAAACAAGCTGCACATGTAAATGATAACTGCTTTAGTGCACCCATCAATGGACACCTATACATATTGAATCTTTACATATAAACTTTGGTTTTGTGGCTATTCTGTGGAAGTGAATTGTTAAACACATTGCCATTGTAGTATTGAAGGCTTTTGTTGTTCTCCAGAGGCAATATTCCAGGTCATTATGACCTTGCTTTGCATCTTTCTCAGCTCTTCTAAACAAATAGAGCACAAGTATGCAAGAGTGTGTTGCTTTTCATGATCCAGTTTCCTCAGCATAAGTAGACACCACAATCATGTCCTATTCGTGCACTCTTTTTTGACCACTATTTTAAAAGCCACTATTATGGCTTTTAAAAATAACCTTCACTCACATTTTATTTTGTGACGTTCTTAACACACACCAATCTATAATTAGTTAACAATGTTAATGTACTACTGAGCACAATGTCAAAGAAAGCTTGGTGTATTTCGAAAGAAGCTTAAGGTACAAACGGTACCAGAAGTACTGCTGAGTTTTTTCAGGCATGCAAAGCTTGAATGAGACGGCTTGAAGTTGTAGCAAAAGTTGAGCACTAGGGGGTGCCCTATCTCTTTCCTAACACAAATGCTTGTGCAGCTGCTTCACAAATCAGTAATGATGGCTCTGCATGAGAGTGGAGTGGTGAAGAGTTGTGACTAACAAAATATGATCTGACCAAGGGCTGATGTATTGGGAGCTTCACTGTTTTATGTGTTTATAGATAATATTTCTTAATTGACACAAGAAAAAAATAATCTACCATCTATTCTGACAAAGACAAAAACATTATTGGGCTGTTTGTAGTAATTGTATTAGTATTACTTACTGCTTGAGTATAATCATACAGCCATACTTTATAGAAAAATGGCAGTCGATATGTGGATATACAGTATATTTATTTTCATTTGCTGACTTTTTGTATACATTCTGAATTTGGGCTTTCCTGATGGATCTCAAACATGCTTGTAATAGGCATGCAAAGAGTATTCTGTACATACAAAAGCTCATAAGTCGGTCGCTGTAGTCACAAAGTCATACTAATATGAGTGAGCAGAGACTGTTGGTTTGATTAGGCAGGATTTAGGTGATGAGGGCTGTGCTGCTGTGGGCCTATAGTTTCAGCCAAGCCTGAGGCAGCAGCTGGAAGCATAATTACATGGGCTGATTTATACATCATTAAGGCCTCCATATAAGTCACTCCTTTTGAAAAGAGCAGTTAAGCTACTTATACTTTTCACAAAACAGCAGCAATTCTGTATAAAATGAATGTATGCCGCTCCACTGAAAGCATATGGTATATTTCTCACCTATTAATAATTCAAGTTGAATGAGCAAAAATTAGTTGGCTCGGTTACCGCCGCATTTGTCCCACATTAATTTCACCGACATTTTGTAAATGGGGCTATTACGCTAAAAACAAAGCCGAGTGAATGACCACGGTTTGCCATACTTAGGAAAAGAGAGGGCCCCATTCGTACACCTGTCATTTTCAAACAAGGCACCATTATGGCTGCCGGAGAAGGGATATCACACCTTTCACTGGAGCTTTGTCGCCACTGTGCACAAGCAGTAGCTTTGAAATGGTTACCTGCAAAAGGAAAGCCAGTGTTAATCTGAAAATCCAGACTTTTGCTTTTCAATTTTGCCTGTCAAATGACTGCATGTCCCTTCACATGTCAAAAAAAAGAATGAAACCAATCATTAGTGTTTTACAAAAGCCAGTGTGGGCTCAATGCGCATAGACAATTTGTACCTGGAGTTTCTGTTAACTCATCACTAAGGTTAGATTGAAATCAAATGAAGGCCTCATTATTTGGGAAGCTGTTGAGCGCACAAATGAACAGGTGTTCTTTTGGTTATATCAGAGCATATACATTTGAACAACCCTTGACACCTTATATACACACGCGCTCTAAGACCCGCTCGCGTCCACATCCACATTCAGCTCCCCACACAGAAGGAGAAGCTCAATGGGCCCGAGCACATTGTTGCTTTAACCTTCTGCGCCAGTTATCCCTCTCAGAGCTCCAAGCCTTGGCAGCTAACTCTATTGGCTTTTTGTCATAGAGCCTTGGCGCGTACAGTGACTGGAGGTGGATGGAGTGAGAACAAAACAGAGAGGCGGGGAATACAAGTCCTTTTCTTTGCATTATTCCTGAGTGAAGTGAGTGTGAGCAGGGGCTAAAGGAGGCCTCAGTAGAGGGCTTGTCATCTTGGGGTCATTATGGCAGCACAGATCATTAGGTTCTAAAGAGAAGGCACACGACAGCACAGACCTGCCCCCACCACCTGACTCTCCACTCACAGAATGGCCAGTAAATGACTCGACCTTTGGAGACCCTCATCCAGGATTTTATAATCTCCAGGTTGTGGAAGTGTTGGCTTTTGTTCCACTTTAATTCCCAGATTAGGTGACATTGTATGAGAAATCTTTTAAGCTGTGCTCGAGATAGGTCAAGTGAAGCTCACCAAGATACGTTAATAGCAATACGAGGAAATAGGAAGCTGCAATTCAAAATGAGAACATACTAAAGAAGAAAGTGATGACATCTGCTAGTTTTTTTTCTTTGGTGAGATTTGCACACCTTCAATTATCTCTACATAAACAATACACAGAGTGGTCAGGCTTGCACTTACTGTCCGCATTTCACCCCTGTGTTGGTGTATGGGACATGCTTATAAATTGAAAATAGCCCTAGTTAATTAATCTGTAAATGTAAGTGTTAGCGCTAGAGCTAATTTTCCATTGTTCAGGTTCTGTACCCCACCTCAGGCCCATAGTTACTGGGATAGGCTTTAGCTACCCATTGCCTCTTAAAACACTTTACTTTTGTTGTGGACCTACATGCTAGTTAGCTAGCTAACTACTAATGCTAACCAATAAAGCTGCTATTTCTGTATGACCACTTATGTTTGACATGGCAAGTAATACGTCTTTGATGATACCCTAGCTCCAGCTAACTAAGCTAAGCCACAATGGGGAGACGCAATTCAAAATTCATGCACATTACTAGGATTTTTGTGTCATTATGATATTTTACATGATGAATTCAGTCTTTAATGGGACTATTAGTGCACAGGAAGAAACCAGCCATAGAGAGGTCACATCTGAAATCGCTCACAGCAGTAAATAAGCAGCAATAGTGACAAGTGAGCCACAGTTAGGTTTCAATTGCCTGATACATTTACAAACTCTCCTCCATTTTTACTTCAATCTCCTTCTTCCCTCCTCTGCTCTTGTCTTTATCTCCTTTGAATGTCAGTGCTCGGCAGGACGATTTAACGTTGCTTTTAACCCTCGCCGCTTCATAATTACCTTGACATTTACCCTGTATTCAATCAAGTTTTTAGCAGCAGATTTATTGCAATGACTTTTTTGTATTGCATACTGCGGCAGTAATTATGCAGGTTATTAAGAGTTTGGTGGCTGTTATGCAGTTTGACGCTGCTGACGCTGTTGGGGTAGAGGGGGGTGCAGTGTTTTTCACAGGAGCCTTAAGACAAAGTGACATCGAAAAGGACAGAAATACTATTAGATGAAGTATCTGATGACTTGGGGTGTGAGGAGTGGAACGGGCTAGCACTGCCTCTCCCTCCCTTTATTGCTCAGGTTATTATCACAACTGCTGGGGAATTGTCGAGACGGGGAGATAGGAGTGGCAATGATCCATCCGGGACTCGTCCATCACCGTGCACCGCAGCCCCCCGAATAGAAATTACATCTGCATCTGAATTAGTAACATTATTCGCCAATTTGGCTCAGAGTGAACATTGTTCCATTGAAGGTGGAATTAAATTAGAAAATGAGTGAGTCTTTAATTTTCAGATTATAAATCAGGGAATATAATTCAGCTCCTTGTACCTTAAGGGCAATCACATTATCCTAAGCGACATTTTATCCCCGGCCCCGCCGAGTGATCTCGTCACTGGGCTCACAGTCACTCACCAATCATGCTTTGTGGAGAGGCAGGGGACATATCTTCAACAGAATTAGACTGAAAAATGGCTGTCTGCTATTAGGCTGGATTTTGTTTAGAGCATTTAATTATTTTTCTAAACACTTTTAGGAATGCAGATATAGATAAACAACTGGAATGTAATGATGCACTCCCATTTCCAAACTTATTATAAATTATATTTCTTAATTATAAAAAATACTAAACCACTTTGTGTAACTGGGGGGGTGGGGTATTTGTATCTGTATTTACAATTAATAATGACCCATTAATAATGTAGAGAAAATACTTCCTGAAGCAAATAAACAATACTGAAAACACACCCTGGACATTTAAAGCAACTTCTCCTTCCACATAACCTGGTCACATTAGGAAGAACAGAACAACCATTTTACTGCCAGTCGCTGTAACTGTGGCCCAAAACTCTGCTTGTTCATTTCATTCTGGCCAATGCCCAGACCTCATTAAAAATGAATGCACTCTTTAAACCCCAACACTAGGCCTTTTCCATTAGGGAGAGAGATATGAGGTGATAAACATTATTTGTGATCGGATATGAATCGTGCGAGGATTGGCTGCAATATTGAAAGCCACATTGAAAAGTGATTGTGCTTGAATTCCCTCATGCAGTTTCATGCCATATCACAGCTCTTGTAATTTGATTCCTATTCATTTTGGCCATTGTTGTGCATTATATTGAAAGCCCTATCAAAAGCGATCTAGACCAACCAATTTGGATTTTTGTTATTCTGTCCCACTTGGTTGATTTTAAGCTGATCAGGATATTTGCCTGGCACAGTCTTGGGCATTCTGAATAGCCTTATCTTCCATTTAATTACCATACTGCCTTTGTTGAAGAGAAATTCATCTATTTTGGCGTGTAGCAGAGGGGAGGGTATCTACACAAAAGGAAAAGACAGAGGAAAAGAAGCGCTGGCTTGCTGCACTCTGTCTCAGCCGCAACATCAGCGGCTGATATACAGTACAGGTGTATTTTCATGGAAACGCTGGTGCGTTGGTGGATCCCCTATATAAAAGGCTATAAAGCTTGACAGGCTATTGGAGATTCACCCCTGTGCGCTCCACTGACAAGCTCCCAGACATATACATTTAATATTCCATTGACTGATTGATTTTATGGGACATGGTTAACATTGTCATCAATAATGCCCTCAGGACCAATACACCATCTTCATTCAAAAGAATTGCACTTGTCATACACAGAGAGGTTGCTGATAAACATCTGTGCGGGGTTTTTATGACACTATGCAAACGGTATAACATTACATATGTCTTTGTAAGAGGCGCAGTGTGGGTATATTAAGCACATATCTATCCATAAGAGGAGGCACTATACATACAAAATAGCAGCAGACAAGCACATCATCATAGTACATTTTACACATAGACTATTGATGGTTTGAGTTGTATTAGCCTGACTGTTTGACCCCAGTGAGATCAGCGTGCCTACCTTCCCTTCCTCCAGGTTCACTGACAGTCAGAAAGGGATGATAATGGCCGCCCTTGGACACGGTGCACCACAGGGCAGGATGGAGATGGGCTGCAGCTCAGGCACATATTAATATTAATACATATAAAAGCCGTCCGGCTGGCTCCAGTCATCTGCTCTAGCCACACACATAGGCACCTACTTACTCCAAACAGACACCTGCTCGCCTGTGGACGCTCACATATACATGAAAACAAGTAAAAGGCCCATTATGGGTTTAGTGTTTGCGGATGGACCGTTTCCCAAGGTCAGTTTGAAACATTTGCCAGCAGGAAACCTACACAGAGTGCCAGTTGTTCACAACGTTTGGGGAAAACACACATTATGTAAATGATCTGTCTTTTGGAATGGAATAGACAGAACTAGAAACCTGGTGCTAATGGCTATCGTGTCAGCCAAAGCTAATGGTCGCTCTGTGTGTTTGCTTATGTGTGCGCTTACTTTACCAGGTATTTGATCATGTATGCATATACGGAAGCATTTGGTGTTAAAATGGTTGTATTCATGAATAGATATATTATGTCTAATGTACATTGCACCAGGAAGCTCACAAGGAAAAAGTTTCCCTCACTTTACATGTTTTGGTTAAAGTAGTTTGATAAACGTCCAATACTATTGCGGCAATAACACAGTTTTATTCATCGACTAGGAAGAGACACAATGTCACCCCTGTCCTCAAACCATAGTCTGGTGTTCATTAAACAAATTCTGTTTTGCATATTTATACGAGTAATAGTCAGGTATCAACAACATCTACAAACAGTCAAAAGTAATGGTCCCTACACATGACCGTTTTCATTCTGTATCAATTGCAGGACATATTTGTATACATGGGAGTCACAGCTGCTGTGCTGAGTTTGTGTAGAGGCCATGACGTTCAAACACAAGGGCAACAAGGAAATAATATAGTCCGATTTGAAAATGAACTTACTGAGGGGTGTCTGAGGTACTTAGGTGAACAGTGAACTGAAAAACGGATGTCAATGTCAATAAGCAGAATGCAGGAGTGCCATCTTGTTTTGCTCTGTTTCAGTAGTAGAAGATGTAACCACTGAGAGGGAAAATTAGATGACAAGTGTGAATGGCATGTGTGTCATTGGAGTGCAACACAAAATCTGGTTTATATTTGATCAAGGATTAGTGCTTTTCTATTATCTTCTTTTTAGCAGTGACTTTTACTTTCAGTATGAGTAATACTTGATTGTTTTGTGCCCCAGCCATTTGTGTCTTTATTATGGACAACGAGAGGCAGAAAGAATAGGCTGATGCTGTTATTAACTTAATATGTACCTACTGATTCAACAGTGTGAGGTCACATTCAATGAAAAAAGACCACCTAAGAGTAGCCTACTTTATATCGCAGGAAATTTAACCAATCTACCAGGGGCTCTGACAAACAGATACTTGACATATTAAAGTTGGCTAAAGATAGTCTAGATCTAGCACAAAAGATACAACAACACAGTGCAATATAATGTAGGTTTTGCTCTCTCTAGGGGCTAAGGCTTCTTCATTGGATAATACGACTCTATAAGTCTAATTCTGACATCCATTTCAGCCAAAAAGTTAGAATATATCTTAAAAAAAGTGAATGTGTTTTATTTATCATTTAGGTTTGTGGTAGTATTTAGCTTGCCTTAGCATTTAGCTTGCTTGTATTGTATTTACCATGTGTTTAATGGAGTTTTGTCTATACATCAAACAGTGTAATGTTTAAGGTTGGACACTTCCAGAACTGTTTTATATCTTAGGAACACTTACGAAGATTTAATCTAAAAATACCAATACATACCAATCAACTCTATAAAAGACATTCATCAGAGTGCAGCCTGCTGCTAAAGAACCTGACACGAAATTGAAAGTATTTGGTCTCAACTAACAACACATACACTACAGTTGATACATACTGCACATATGTGCACAATTGAGCTGCATAATAAAACACTAAACACTACTGGAGATTAATTTGTACCAGAAAAATTTTACAAAATGTCTGGCAGCCACGTTGGATTATAGAACAATAGTAATAATCCCGTGTATAAAAGTTACATGGGATTCCTTTAGCTACTTGATGTCAGATATTATTACGGGACTTGCGTATTGAAAGAGGAAAAACAAGCTAAAGTTGAGGTGGTTTCATTTAGTTGGTCTACCTCTAAAATAAGGTCCAAAAACATACATAGTGCTGCTTTAAATGAAAAAAAGTGATATAAAATAGAAAGAAAGTGGAACAGCACTTTTTTATGAGTAAAGAAAAGTCTTCTTTTCGAGTGGGGGCTGGGCTGGGACTCTTCATATTTCACCGTCAGCCTGACTTGCCCCAACAATGCGACAGCAGGTGACAAATAACCTGGCTCATGATTGAAATCTGACAAAATAACGCTGTGTTTTATAATAGCGTCCCCAAGCAGAAATATGGCAGGCGCAAACTAAACAGTGCTTCATCACCTCCGTGCCAGTCCCAGCGGTTCTCCATTAAGGGCCAGATCATTGTGTTTTGCCTCCCCCCGTCCCAGCTGACCGCCGAAGTGACAGGCCCGGCTTGCTGCCTTGACAGTGAAAAATATTTGCAATGACAGGGCCACAAATCACATGCTGACAAGTATTAAAACTCAATATTCACTCAATGTGCATCTGCTATATTCTTGTTAAAAGTGTAATATGGTAGTCTCACCCCTCCGTGTTCTTTTATTATTACGGTATTGACAGCGACTATAATAAAGTTGTGCTGTTTTGATGTCGGGGCGGCGAGGAGATGGAGAGATTGAAGAGAAAGGGTGACTGGGGAAGACACAAGGGAGAATAAGGCTTGAAGATGTTTGAATTCTGTCTTTAGTTTGATGGGCTACCTGTTGGTTTCTCAATTTGTTTGTTAAAGCCCATGCTAATTTTTCAGTTAATGGTCTATCCCACTATCTTGTATTTAATAACTTCTCAAATCAACTGCAACTCTCTTGTTTACAGCCACCACTGGTAAAATATAAAAAAAAAAATGACAGGGCTGGTTGTGCATCTATTGAAATAGCTCTTTGGATATGGACACAAATATTTAAAACATTCTTCTATCGTTTGCTTATTTGTAATCCATTAGGTCAGGTTCACTTGATAGTTGCACAATAGCAGTTATCGAGAGAATTAAACCCACGGTGCAGCATTCTCCACAAAAAATGAGCTAATTGAACAACTTAGTAAATTCAAGCATTATCTTTTCTGCATATTGAAAGTCACTGGAGTATAGTCAGTTTAGCCTTTGCATGCTCTAGACCCCTGTGCTCAACTGCACTAGTGCCATCAAACCACCAGCTGCTCTAATACACCCTCAGTTTGAGGCTTTGTCGACCATGTAGGCCCTAATGTGTGCCCAGTGTGCACGAGTAAGTGTGCTTTAGGCTCATTGTTAACATAAGGCCAAATCTGTAATATAGCACGGACAATTAAGTGCACAATTTTTGTATAAATGCAAAATCCCTCACTGTGAATTATTTAATTCGCTCTCTACAGTTCATTTAATAGAGCCCTTTTGGCGGCCGCTTTGAGTCACACAAAACTAATTTGATTCTGCTCCTTGATTTAATTAGATTTTATGATGTATGGTATTGCTAATTCGGTGGCTCACCATGCGTTGTCGGTGCCTGTCCCTTGCACTGGTGGTGAGCTGTCACAGCCCCATTTTTAACAGTATTGAAAAATTCAAGCTTTATTATTGCCCCCTCACTCATTTTCTCCCATCAAGGGAAAGTAATGAGCTTTTGGATTCTGCCCTCTTCCACACTCACTCGCTTACCATGTCTTTTTCATCCCTCTATCTTCATCTCTCCATTTTGTATCATCATCCTTTAAAAACAATACGAGGAGAAAGAGATTTCAGAGAGAATGAAAGTCGAAATGATGACACAGACAAGTTCGATATAACGGCGAATGGAAGGAACCAATAAGATGGCATTGGCAGGACAAGCAGGGTTGGTGGTAAGAAGTGTGAGAAGGGACTAAATGTGTCAGGTAGAAGTGGATTGTGAACACCGTGGTGATATGAGTGATACGGAGCAGTAGAAGAAGAAGAAAAAGGAAGTGGTGTTGAAAATTAGTTGGAAAAAAGGGGGACAATGGAGACTGTACAGTTACTGCGCTGCAGGCTCACCGCTAACGCATTAGTGCACTGATTCATGAGTTAAGTTTCCCCAACTGCCCACGGCTATTAGCTTTCAGTTCCTTTGGCTGTCATTTAGACTCCAAAGACTCTTTTGGTTAATGTACTGTTTTAATGAGAAGGCAGCGCTCGCTAATATATTTGACTGTATGAAAGGTCACAACAGGAAGCTAAACAGATTGAGAGAGAGTGGGCTCGGCAGCAGTAGTGCTGTCAACGTGCCAGACAGGTTTCTCAAGCAAAAAGGATTGTAGGGTGCGAGGGCCGTCAGGGGTGGGCGGCACCATTTCACGACCGTTACCCAGCATCCAATGCTGCATAATAGACCCGGGAAGTGATGGGTTACGGCTCCGTCTGATAGTTCCATCTCATTTATCAGCGACGTTAACTAGAGAGAGCAAGAAAAGTTGGAGGAAGAGACAGGCAATGGAAAGAGCAGACACTGAGAGGAGCCACATGTTTCATTACCCATATAATCACCAGTCTGATTGCCACACAAGCAATGGAAGAGTGTCTCTCAGCATGCGCGGAAAATTTATAGCAGCCTCACTATGAGATTCCCAGCAAGCCGTTAAATATCTCTGAATTGCTGAGCCGATTTGGGAGCAAAGAAGTCAAAGATATCGAACATAAAAGTTTGAAGATGAAACTATGTCTTATGGAATTGTTGATTTTCTTTTCAACTCTCAAAGCGCTTTACCGTATTCCCAACACTGATGCTGGGACAAGAGGGAGCTGCAGTGTTATCAAACACTTTGACAAGCTCGCATAAACAGAGCTGGCCTCCGCCCTGGCACGCTCTCGCTCTCTGTCAGCAGCACAGCCACTGTTCTTACTCAGGACACCCGTAAGGGAGCATGGCACACTTCTTGGTTTGTGCCCCAAACCCCGATAATCTAACAGTAATCCATTCAAAACTAATCAAACATTTACAAAGCTGCCATGACGCAAAGGGAGCTCTATTCATCAGTGTCCTCCAGTCGCTAGCACACAGGCCGGCCTCGTTACGCTTGCGGCATCTCAATCTACCTATGCAAATGAGACAGCAGGGTGACTTGTGTACAGAAATTACAAACAAATATTCATGAATTATGGTTGTAAAGGCACAGAAGCATGTATTGGTGTTGGGAAGTGCCCTGCGCCGTACAAACCCCTCTTCAGGTGGACGATTACTCACCATGCGGGATGTGACAGTGTTGTCAAGGTGAATTAGCAGCATATGTCAAGCTTTTGTTATAAATCCTGGCCTACTGTAACCCTTATTTCCACCTCTACACAATGTATGTACACGCTTGATGATATATCAACACGCCAGGCCATTAATAATTCAGCTGGGTGTTTCCACGGGGAGACTTGTGGTGATGTGGGACAGGCCTCACAGTTCGGTGAGGGGGTGAACCGTGGTCTTTTCTGCAGTAATCCTCTCCCGCTTCCTGTAGTCCTGGGACTCTCCTTTTCCCCATTACCCAAACCATTTGTTTATCGTGCAGTAATTACAAAGCTTCAACCCTAAAGGCAAACCAGCGAGGCAATGTAATGATGGAGACATTTATAACAATATATCATACCAGCACAAGCATCAAGCAATGAATTTATGTCATGGGATATCAATGTGGGCAAATGGCCGAACAACCAGGTTTAGTTTGTTAGGATTCCGACTTGTATTGATTCGTAATGAGCTACATTCTCCTTTAAAAAGACTGTAATGTGCAGCATTTTATTTTGCAATTTCATGCATGTTTGCTTCACGGGGTTAAAAACCACAAGCTGTTCTGAAACAAAAAAAAAACCTCATTTTCAGCACTCCAGAAGCTATTTAATGCTCCCTCTGTAAGAGTGGCAATCCCTATTACCACTGGATAAAGTGTACCCTTTTTTATTTGAAATGAAAATGTCAGTAATTTCTTTGGAGATTGATGACTCCTTACATGCGGGCCCAATAAATGAAAAATTGATGAGGCTCAGTTCTCTCTTTTAATATTTAAGGCAATATTAAAGTCTCTCTTACACCGCATGGAAATAGTTTTATTTAAAAGGAATAAGACCATTGGGCATTGTTTACTGAACACCTCATGCATGTTTTATAAAGCCGTGGCTCTTGGAGGAATTCAAAGGCCCTTGAAATCGTTACTGTTTTGCAGTAAGTATAAAACGACTTAAGAGGAAGTCGAATGGCATTGGCGTTGTTGTGGCTGCTCCCTTGTTGTTAGATGCATTGATGAGGCTGCCAGTGCTTGATAGCCATGCCAAGAAAGAAAGAAAAAGAACATACCAATGTGCAGAGGAGGTGGGAGTTGGGCCGTAAATGGCAGAGATTTTATTTCTTCTATCAGGTCGTAATGTGTGCTCGCTGAGGAAATTGATGTTTGACGAGCCGGCGGATGAATTGCCATTTAAAACAAAGACCCATGGGTTGGAGGCAACGGGAGGAGAGCGGAGAAGAAAGGGGGAAGTTAAAAGTAGGACGAGGAAGCCCTTTGAATTGTTCTTGTAGTTTAAAACAGGCCAGAGGCAAGGAGAGTCCCCATGCAAAGGTAGAAGATGATACCCAGGTATTACCGGCTAAATTGTCTCGCTTCAAATAGTTCTTAAAATGGGTTGAAGCAGGGAGTGTAGCTACCAAGGAACACAATGGATCAAATCGACCGTAGGAGCTCATAGGGCACAACAAAGCCTTTCATATACACTACTTAGAAACCGAAATAATGCAAAATAAAGCTTTGCCCTCCAGTTAAATTACTGACCCCAAAATATTTTAAAGAAAGGTGGTGGGAACTTCAAGGGAACAAAGCACTGCCAGGATCTTTGTTGTCACATTTCTGATGCCACTGTATCCTTTGGCATTGATCTCCCTGGCCCAGTAAACAGATGATGTGATGTTAGTTAAAGGAGATGTTAAATAATTAAATGTGGTTAAATGACCTGGAAACAAAGAAATACAAACACACACAAAATGGAGAAAGGCTGGTCTAGCAGCAGGATACAATCAGTAACTCCACGTTGAGGAGCCCATTACATTGTAGTGGTGGTTAACAGGGACATTCGAACTGAGAACCAAGATACTCCAGCGCCCATTTAGACAAATTAAATCAAGTCCCATAATGCTTTATGTATCTGTTGCCTGGGTTACACATCCTTGCGCACAGGCCGCTTGATGGAGGTCGGAATGAAGCCTTTTATAGGAGCTGCTTCAACAACAGCGGGTGGCTACTACCTGCCAACTATTATCAAAGGCACTGGTTTCATAGCCCCGCCATATTTTTTGATTGATCTAAATTACACGTCAGTGAGTGCTGCAGTAACATGATCTATAAAGAGATAGCGACTACTTGTACATTATTAAACTCCCTGAGCGGCTGCTCTGCTTTTGGATTGCTGTAATTATCTGTGCTGGAGGCACAACAAGTGGCCCAAACACAGCTGTTAGCCTGCCTGCACAGCCCAGCTCTGCCTCACATTAATTGTTTTTGAACAGAAGCTACATTTGGCTGAGGTTAACATTAAGAGGAGGGGTGCGATCACACCATTATACAATAAATGTGAATAGGGTTTGCATTTCAAAGGCATATGCTATTTTACTTTCTATGCATTTATTCAACAAGTATAGGGTATCATCATGTTGTTAAAAACAAAGGTATTTTATCATTTAGAAGATTATGATTTTTTTTATATATATTATATGGCCAAAAAGGAGTAAATGTTCTAAATATTGAAAATGTACCAGCTATATTCTCAGAATGTAGACAATCACGAGTCACAAGTTAGTATTCTGGGAACCTGTGAAAACCACTACAAATGCAGCCTGTGTAATTCAAGCATACGTCTACATCAGTGACAGTGCAAATTGCAACAATATTGGCTCACTGATCTGAAAGTAAGTTCTTTATCACAATGTTATGTTTTCCACTGTTTTTATGTTCATCCTAAAATAGACTTTTGTCCCAAGGTGGATGTCCATCTCAACTGATACCCTTCTTTATATCATTTATCCAATATCCCCTAAAGAGAGATTAATCAGATATTGGCCATTTATATATCTTTTAAAAGCAGACATTCCTGTAAATCCTTGTGCTTTTAACAGTAACTGCCCATGGCCTTTTGATGTCCCATATATCCTGGAAGAATGAGGAGAGAGTGGACATGAGATGCAACAGCAAGGCATTCTGGGATACCTGTGGGACTTTGGCGGGGGTCATGTGACTTATGGGTTGGACACTGTGGCACCAGTTTGGGGGTTTGTGGCTGAATGCTGGTGTTGTGGTGAAAGTGGAGCTTAAAAGGACGCATTACGACAGAAGAGACATCAAAACATATGGCTGGGTAATGGAGTTCTATTTAGGTCAATCCAAATGGTCTAGCATTGTTCAGAGGCAAACCAGGCAAGTTAACACATTAGATATACATCTCCTAGAGCAGTGTTCATGATCACACCATCAATGTGTTTTGCTTGCAAGCTTTATTTCATATGTTCCACCCTTTTTATGAGAATTGCCAGGAGTAGAACAGCAGATGCAGACACTAAATTCAAATTCATACAAGGCGGACATAATATCAGGCAATATAGAGGCAGACAGAGAGGCTATTGAAATGCAAATGGACTGCTGGGGCCGCGGCAGCCGGGAAAAAGAAATTGGCCGGGATGACAATGCAAGTAAACCACTCCAGTTTGTCAAGAAGGCCACGCTTTGTCACAAAACTGGGAATGGATTTCAACACAAGTGCTGCTAAAAAAGAATAATATTCCAAACAAGAATCAATGCAAAATAAAAGCAGTCGAACTCTCGTGTTAAGATTGAGAAATGCCCGTAAAGTTAGCGTTTGTTTTCCCAGGCTCAGAGTGGACTGTAAGCTATGTTGACATGGAGAGCTACATTGTGCATGCTAACTGATGTTAGCAACACTCCCCTTACGAGCAATCCGAGGTGTGTGTTTTGTGTTTTTGTCAGGTTGGCAAGCTCCATCAGGAAAAAGGGAGGGACACGCAACTGGGAGGCCTCACCGGACCCTCAGCCATAATAAATTACCTACAAGTGCTGCAGAACAATAACACAAAAAAGTGCGAGCCATCCATTTCGCCACCATTTACAAGAAATCAATATCAATACTTAATGCAATGCGGATGAAAAATGAGCAGAGATACAGGGGCATAATACAAGCTCAAATGAAAGACCTTGGAGTGCTGCTTCCCAAGGGTTCGGGGGTAACAGGGAGGAGGGGGCAAGGTGTGGAAAAACTAAGAAAGATTGCATTATGCTTTTTGTTTTTGTCCCCAGTCTATTTTGTACTTTAACTTTTTATAATCATCTCTTTTCTCCGCTCAGCTTTTTAATTGTTAATCGATGTGCAATTTTGGCTCAACAATGACTTTGGAAAGAACATGCACAAACATCTATTTAAATTGTAAGCAAATACTTTTTTCTTCCAACCATACCAGTAACTGTTTCAGTGCTGTCTGTCTGTGAATGGAGACATGAATATCTCTTGACCATGTCACAAATGAATCATCTGTTAAAGATAAACATGATCTATATTTGTCCTCGGGGTACGCTGCATGATGTCATCTGGGTCTTAACAGACTTTTCATTGTGGTGCTTGGTGATGTATTGCAGAGCTTTGTGGAGAACGAAGAAGTAATGAAGACAAGCAGCAGAGTTAAAAAATGATTGAAAAGCAGTGTTCAGAAATGTAGTCTTCATTATGTATAGAGTTGATTGACATAGCTGAATTAACATATAGCATGAAGAACTAGTTATAGCTAACCATCAGGTTCTAGAATTAGATGATGTCATACCCTCAGATGGGGGGCAGGGGGCAGAATTCTTTATTAACTATATGGGATTTTTAAAACAAATACCCCCCCCCCCCCCAAATAAATAAATAAATAAATAAATAATAAATAAATTAAAAAATCCACAAATGTTGAATTATTTTTTATCAGTGACAAGGTCTACCACCCCCTGTATCTGCGCCCCATCTTCTATTAAAATGTATAGGGCTATAGAATGTTGTGATGTTACCTGCAACCCAGCAATAGTTACGTTGCAGTTGCATTGTGTGGCATATAGAGTTTCTAAAATTGCTGTTTCAAATAATGTTTTACCAAGGGTTAAAAATAGAAACTGCTTCTTAAGGACTAGTTAATTTATTTGTATAGAAAAATGCTTTTGATAATTTGTTAAAGTTTTATTTCAGTCTTTTTGTGTGTTGTCTGATCATGCTAAGGTGTTTATATAGACATAAATGGATAGAAGCATGTATAACATAACAACCTTAGCTCATGTTTTATAACCACATCAAAATAATACTTAAAAGCCAATGGGAGGAGCCATTATAGTTGTGTTACTTCCTGTTTTTATAACATTAGATTATTATATCCACAAACACATTAGCCTTTCTCTGCAATATTTTGGTCCATATGTTCTATACATTTCTCGATTCGACTCTATTTTGTTATATTGCTCTGCCTGTAAATATAATGAATTTGGATGATCTTTTAACATATTAACAATACAGGTTTTGGCCTTTACCAGTACATGTATTGAGTCTTTCCAGGTGCATCCCGATGGACTTGCCATCCACACTCAAAGACCTTTTTAAATGTGGCTTTGTGCTGCAGTTCTTGATATCTTGTGGTTTGCTGAAGTTTAAGCGTTTCCCTGGGGGGCTAGCTAGCAATTTAGTCCAACTTCATATTCTATTGTCATTGTATGAACTCCCCCGCATTCACAACCTGATGGCATATGCACTATTCAATTGAAAAGAGGTATAATGTTACGTCTACAATGTAAAAAAAGTACCAAGCTTTTTGGCCTACAAATTGATCATAAGGAAATGCGTGTAAGATTTTTGGAGTATTAAACCAGTGCTTGATGTCCGAGGTGGTCTCATTTTCAGCATCGATCAATGTCACCAGTAGATGGCACTGCAGCCAAATTGTGAAGCCTTAGCTTTCACCTGCCAGCTCCTTCTGCCAAAGAAAAAAGTGCAAATGTATTTGTTTCAGCTCGGCTCTGAGGGCTTTTTCAGTCCTTGTGTTGTGAGAGCATATGCGATGTGTGTGTTCGAGAGAATATCAATATCCAATATACTTACAGGCCAGTGGATGACAGCTCAAAGTCCACACGGTGTGATTGTGCCTTTTAAAGTATTCAAATTACACTGTTGTTGGCCCGAAAACACAGATGATCATGACTTCGCTGATAAGCAAACAAAAACGGCAAGGATTTTTGTTGTCCCTTTCGCCATTGTGCAGCGGTTACTCAGGTTACCAGCCTTCAAAAGTATACTCTTCACCATTACGTCTGCCTATACCCCTGACTTATCAAAAGCGGAATAACATCAATTAGCCTTCTGAGGATAGAGTATTTTTTTGTATTGTTAAAGGTTTGGTGTCATGTTCTGAAGGAAGCCATTGTCCTCGCCTGAGCTTGAGTCCTTTAAGTGTTTATAGAAAGTCAATAGAAAAGTGCCTGGGACAAAGGAGGCGGATATTCTTTACCTGCTCGCTGCATAGTTTGTATCATAATTTCACTGTAAGCTGTTTGCAATTGGTGCAACCTAAGGAATTTTGGCAGCCATTCAGAATGTTTCTTTGAACCCAAGCTGGCCTTATTTGCCTCACCTGAATACTTTCTGAACACAGATATTAACCATACAATGACTCTGAGGAAATTTGGGGATTTTATAATTAAAGGGTTAGGATTTTGGAGGATTTATTTAGAAGTGCATTGAAAAGCGTTGTGGTTTGACATGACATATGAAGGCTGTCGTGTATTGTTAAGATGGGGGGGGGGCTGCCGGCTAAAATGAGCGATTGGGTTACTAGCATTTTTGTTTGGGGGGGTTTGCAAACTCTTTTCCGACCCAATTCAAAGAAAGAAAGTGAAATCAGGCCGGCCTATAAGTGAAAGTCACACAATATAGTGTTTTTACAGTGCGCTTAACATCTGGAGGCCTCCTTTGATTCCACTTGTGAATTAAATCCGCTCTCTTTGATTCACCCAGACAAATGAGTAAGTGATATGTAGAGTGTGACAACGTTCACTCCCATGTTGCCCCATGGCCCCGGGCGAGATGAGCTCATGGCTGTGTGGCGCACAATCAAAGAGCAGTGTTGGGTTGAAGCAAGGGTGGACCTGGGTGTCATGGTGTCAGTTTGAACATCAGTAAAGTAGACGTGCCGCTCGCCCGCCATTGTTATTCTAATGGGGGTATCAAGATCAGGGGTCGGGAAAAACACAACCACACACCTGAGAGTACAAGCCACCAGTATTTCAGGGAAAAACTTTATACTATACCTGAATATTGACATTTATTTAAAGGGATATTTTCTGATTTCGGTCTTTATGTTTTTTATATTGACACATACCCTAGATATCATTAAGACTTTTAGAGTTTAGATCTTAATATATGAGAATGTTTTGGCCAGTCTCCTGCTAGGTCTGCAGCTGTCTACTCTGCCTATATGAAAAGCTAGCACTTGTGTTTGCATCTTGTATGAAGACGCATGGCGACCAATTGTGCTTTAACAGAAAGTGGTTTATAGAAAATAATGTTGTTTATATTGTATGTGCTACAACTTTCCTAAATATAGTGTTTAGGTTAATACAGTTTTCAGTACAGTTTTGTGTTTAACTGTAAGTGTCTGTCAAACGTTGTGTCTCCAGGAAACGTACATTTCTGTCTACAAATACATGCAGATCAATTAAACAAGCATTGTATTGGGTACAGTTAAAATGTAAAAAGTATTCAGATACTACGTAATACTGAAAAGGATGTGTCTAGTTTTCTTTCAAATAACTCTCAGTAAATGAATTGCTGGGGTCCTGTCTATTTGCTCACTCTGAAGAACCCTGTAGAGCACGAATTACCAAAATGTTATAAGATATATACATTAATTGCACTTGTGCTGAAATATGAGGTTATCAAATCATCATGAATCAAACAGCCCTACATTTACCCACTCCTGCTCCCTGTATGGCTCCCCCCTCCCTCCTCACTGCTCCCCACACCCTCCCTCCCCATCCTCTCTGCCAGTGATTTTTCAGATCATTTCCATTAACACGACCATGCCAAGCTCTAATTACTCACACACTCAGCGTTCTGGACCGGGGAAGCAATGTGGCCCGTTAGCAAGACGCTTGTTAACTGAATGCACTTAATTATATAAGAAGATAATTACATGTAAATGTTGTGTCTAAAAGCAGCCATCCAAGCCCCACTTGCACATTTAATAGGCCCATGTTTAGGATGCCAGTTTTGTTTGTTTTAGAGTGCACTGATTAATTGCATAGAATCTGCAGGGTTTGGACGTCATTATGGCATGGATTCTCTATAACTATAACTCCAGTCTTAAAGGGATATTCCAAGGGTTTTTTTTATGATTGAACTGTACATAAACCTGTGTGGTGAATTATTAAGTGTTCAGAAGTACACTACAAATTGCATCTTTCATTTTCCCTATTTTATGTGCTAGGGCTGAAGGCAGAATATTGCAGTATTTTATTTTTTTTTTCAATATCTTGACGCAAATTCAATGAAGCAGAAATAGTTCCTTTACTGATTAGTTAAAATTGCATCAAAATAAATACTCAAGTCAATAATGTCACTTTTACACTTTAAGTGTAAGTATATCTCACATTACCTTGCTGTTTTTTGCACAGGAACTAAAGTAATAATAATAATAGTGATGTTGTATTGTGAAATGCGTTATTGTTGTAAACACTTGCCCGGGGACTTCAGATGGAAAGTAGCTTTAGCTAAATCTGGTTCGAAGCATCTCTTCTCTTGTGAAATTAATATTTTTGTACATGGTCCCTGACAAATAAATAGTAAATTAAACTTTTGGCTATATTGCATTTACTGATATTGCTATAAGAATACTTGTATGATATCTGTGTCATAGAGCTTTCTACAGCTCTATTTGTATGCTCCGCAGACATATCGTGTATGCCTAAAATGGGATTATTTGTTCTTGTAATATGGAATAATATCTAGTTTGTGTTGGAATTCATATGTACACACGTTTTTTGTTGTATTGTAACATTATGGCACCTTTTGCTTTCACGGAAGTAGCCTCAGAAATATAATCCTTGGGAATTCCCGCCAGAAACCTCAACACTGTAAACACTCTTGGGAACGTCGAAGCCTCTTTTTCAGAAATCCTACAAGCTTTTCACATGGAGCTAATAAATATGTATCACCATCCACTTTGCACATTTAATAGAAACAGCCATTTGAGTACTAATTGAATATTAACTGTTCAAACTAGCACAGTCTTGTGGAAGAAACAACCATCTCTTCAAATCCCCTAAACCGCCTTGAGCTATTAAAATAAAAAAATCTCAAAGGCGATGATCCATTTATCAATATTCTTTTGTCCACAGTAAATGATGCGTCTCTAAGCTGAATTTCATTCGAGTTGCTGTCACATGAAGGATTATTTAGTGTGTTTTAAGAAGGTGGAGTTCAGGGTGGAGATAGGGGTCAGAGTTGGAGGGCTCCCCGGGGAGGTCCTCGGGGGTCCGCAGGGGGACATGAGTCGTCCATTATGAGCTAATCAGGAGTGTGTCTGAGAGGGGACAGTGAGGGAGGGAGGAGGGGGGTGGGGGGGTGGTCTGGGATGGGACTTTAGTGTAAGGTTTAAGTAGATAATCTTTTCGGACAAATCAGAGCTGTGTGTGTGTTGAACAGTGCATAAGTCAAAATGGGATGATGAGAGACCATACATCGCTTTGTATGTTGCTAATAAAGGCATTATTCAGTAGCAGGCCTTATGAAAAACTGCACTTTGTTCAATATGTGTAATCATATCACATAAAGATGTTGATGTCACATTTTAAAACAGACAAATAATGCAATCCTGTCAATGTAAGGTTTGTGACGATCCAACAAGAAGCCAGAATACTAGTATGCTACTCTGTTACAATGAAACACAGTCAGTTAATGTAACTGTCATTTCTTTAATAGTTTTGTAGTTTTTGTAGTTTAGGAAGTCATGTCCCTTATTAGCAGTCATATGAAAGATAATCAATCCAATCATCTCCAGTTGGCTTGCCATCGAATGAACTACCCTGAATGTTATATTTCCTGCAGTCACATATGAGTCTCCTAAATCAGCAGAAGGCAAGATCTCCCAAGACGTTGTGCTCTTCACTAAGGGACAGACGCCTTCACAGATGTCTGCAGTTCAATAAAAATCCTAAGCCTGACATCTAACCATATTCTCTCGGGGCTCTTTGCACAACCCGGGGGAGCCACTGTGTTAAGAACATGATATAGTATTTACAAAAAAATATTTGTAAATGGAATCTTGTCAGTCTGTCCGTAATGAGACCTGGGATAGCATGTTTTTGGAGTTGAAAATGAAAACCGCTCAATGCGAATGTCAGGATATGTACGCCACCAGACGCCAAGCCGGCACAGCTTCACTCACAAGCTCCACAGAAAACAAATCCCCTATAACTTTGATAAAAATGCATTGACAACATTAAATCATATTCCATTTCATGCAGCTTGTAAGTGCAACACTGCAGCGGAAGTGAGGCTGTGAAATTTCCAGTAACGGCTATTTTCTTTACCCCTCCTCCCACAATTTTTTTTTTTTTTTTTTTCCAAACAAGCACTTTCAGATAATAAATTGATGTTTCGATTAGATGGGCTTTATTCGTGGCCACTCAGGAAACAAATACACCACAAGAAACAAAATATTGCAAGGGAAAACTCAACTGAAAACCTTCATTGATTTTTTTTTTTCATACAACACAAAGGAAGAAAAAACTCCATAGCTTTTGATGCTATAAGTCCAATGCAGTAAAAGCACTAATAGCTGCGTATGATAAAGTGATATGCCTGGTTACATTGGCAAGTTAAAAACATCATATCTGGTAAAGCCGGAAGTTTTATCAATAATTGTTTGCTACATAAATGTAATGGTAATTAGGCGTGTGTGATAAAAGATTGTATTGTGATATGAATTTATGACTGTCTGCTAATCTGTGAAGATTGTTGCATTGTGCTACAGTGCATTCATGTGTGCTCTGCCTTTGACTGTAATTTTGCCAGTAATAATACCAGTGTTCATCTTAATAAAAAAGTAGACTCTTAATTGAGGAACATTGAACACATTGAATTTGTAGTTAAAAGGACGCTTATATCAGTAGTCAACTAAAATTCAAAAGTTAACAAAAAACGTGATATATTTTATGTACATTTTTTAATATAAATGAAAATAAACATTACTAGAAAAGATAGCTTGCTTTATTCTGTGAGACACTTAATTAGAATGCTTGTTTGCAGTGTTCATTTGGAGGGGACATGGATTGGTAGGCTGTAAGTATAGGCAGCTCTGGGAGGATTGAGTGTTTCTGGGACATCTGATCCCTCCCCAGGCGCACTTTTACAGCCTCTGAAATGAGACGCATCTTTGATTTGCTTTGAGCTGTAAACAGACAGAGACATGAAGGGGCTCTGGTCTCCGGCCTCTCCGCGAGCTGCCAACGATTCACTCACAAAACGGACACTCTTGACACTTCAAATTGTAACTCAGTATGTTTGCATGCAGGTAGAATAATAGCCTAGTGTGAGTATAACCGCATATGCAATTGGTTCTTACCACACACCTGGATAATGTATAATCGTTGGAATTTTACTGCATGTTTGTGTCAATCGACTGCCCTAACCTCTGACTACTCGTCATTCTCATCCTCTATCACTATGTATGTTGAGGGAGCAGGCTAGTTAGTAAGTAGACAGCTTTTACACTTTTTACTTCCCAAATTATATTACTGACAAAATTGGCGACACAATTGCGTAAAAAGCTATTTTGTTATACATGGCATCAATTGTAAAAAATATAGCATATATGAACTGAAAACAGGAGCAAAATGCTAACTAAAACATTTCTGAAAGCTAAATACTACTTTTGGGGTTGATAATTGCCAAAATGAGACTCGCAGATAATAGCAAAAATGTCCAAAGTGAGAATAAACGCAGAAGAGTTACTGTTTTTACGCTCAGGTACAAAAGGAACATGCGCACACCATGCATAAAGACCTTGGCTCATTTGAGAATTGAACTCGGGACCTTCTCGCTGTGAGGGGACAGTGCTAATCACTTTGTCCCTACGCTCTGCATGGAGGCATATGTTACTCACTGAAAACAAACATATGATTTTCTTTTTTCTCATCATCCTTTGGCTTCGTCGATGGGTTGGGGACAGTAAGACAAACCTCCTGACAGAATTTAGCTTATTTAACTTATGAGACTTTATTATTTGGATCAAAGATAATACCACTATAGGAAAACATTTAGCTTTAGATTAAAAAAACTAAAAGTGTTGCAATACAAAGAGATTGGCTTGGTGAGTGCAAGATTTCACTCTGGCCTCAAACATAATAAAGCTCTGTGTAATAAGACGTTGTTGTATCTGTCTATATGTATATGTGTTGTTATATGATCTATACTGTGTTCAGAATTCATAAATGTAACTTAACCCGGGCTGCTGAATTGTAAATAGTGACACACAAGTGGAGTTTAAAGAGATGGATATTGCACCTAATTAATAAAATGAAGCCGACTAACTGCAGCTAATTAGACTTAATTAAAATGACTGATATTAATTACAAAATTAACTATATTTAAAGCTTCTCATTATTTAGTGCGGCAAAGCGTAGATGAGCTTTTTAAATAGATCCTAATTGTAAACTCCGGGGCAAATTGGTAACTTTACTTTTTACAGCCTTGTTTTTGTTAGATAAGTATTCTTAATAAAGTGGCACCCGGTGTAGCATGTTATATCATGTTGGTTATCTGAGCTAATCAAGGGATCTTCGCTCACATAACTGACGCTCACTGGAATTTGTATATTTTGTAAACCATTCTCTGTAGATGATCAACTTCTGGGTCATAACTACTGTATGTGTGGGGGTGGTGGAAGTGAGTGGATGTTGTGTCTTGTCTATTGCTGCTGAGAGATCCTAAACCCCATTTCATAGTTAATAAAAATAATAGAGGAATTTAACTTTGACGTAGGGATGCACCGATATGAAATTTCTTGGCCGATACCGATAATTAAATTTTCATATGACATATAAACTGCTATAAATAATATACATATAATAACTGCTTAAAATGTATTTATTAATCCATAAATATTATTTTTATTATATTTTGTGACTCTAAAGTTAGACATTTCCAATGGTCTTTTATTTCTCTGGCTGTTTCTAACCCTAAATATTAGAAGTTATCCTTTAAGAACATCATCCATCTGTACATCTGAAACGTAAATATTAGTTAAAATTGTAAATATCAGCCGTTACCGATGTTGAACCGATATATCCGCGCATCACCACTTTGAACATACAGTATGTGCATCACTATATTAGCTTGATTCACTAATTCTTGAACTAATTATTGCTCCCATGTTTGTGCCACATTTTATGCAGTAGTCTAACACAGTTATCGGTCAAAATGTCAAGTCAAAAATACTGAACTAGCGTAAACAGAGCCATTATTTAAGTGCTATTTTTTATGAACAGTCAATCCAATCTGCTACTTCAGTACAATGCTCTTACACTGTTGATGGCTGCCTTATGCAAAGTGGATTTTGTCTTTTTCCATTTGTGCGTTGTTGGAGAGTGAGTTGCTAGCTGTGTGTTTGTGCAAACTAACAACTGCTTATCACATTAATGCCATGCCACCGCTTGTTCATCCAGACAGATGAATCATAACTTAATTGGCTGTAATGATCTCAGTTGTTATAATAAACTATTCCTGGCAAAGTAAATGAGCCGGCCGACGCAGACCAGCCGAGCGCTCGGAAAAAACATTGTGTTGATGTTTTCATTTAATGGTTTGTTATATTACCATGTACTATTTACAGACACGTTTGCCCTAATGCAGTGGTTCTCAAACTGTGGTAGGGGCGCCTCTGGTGGTACTCAAGTCTTGAACATTCTGATGTGTGGACCACTTTAAAAAAAAAAATCATTTTCATCCTGGTTTTGTATTGGTTTAGATCTGATATAAAGAGACCTGCTTTGGACAGTGGTTCTCAAACTGTAGTATGGCTACTTAAGATGTTTGTAACTGGACCAGTTTTAGTCCTGGATCACTCTTGGTTTGAGGCTAGTTTAGACCTGGTTTTGATCTGGGCTCATAAACTTAGACTAGGTTTAGTCCTGAATCAGTGGTAATAGGTATATTTATGACCTGTTTAAGTGTTGATTTAGATGTGATTTGGTCTTTGTTAAACAGGTTGAATCCTGGTTTAGTTCTTGTTTAGGCTCTATTGTACAGGTGGTACATTCCATATTGTGTGAAAACCCTAAAGCCCTAATGCATGCAGTTAGTTTTTACACTCATGCATATGAATTTAACAAGCGCCTATTGTAGAGAAATGTCAGGTTTTTGGTGTATGACCTTTGCTGCTGTCCCCCACAGAGGGACGAGTGAGCTGATGATGACTCAGGAGGAAGGATAGTGGATGGATGCTGAGTGTGGCTCCTCCTCCAGACAGTCTGCCTCCAGTCGCTGAACATGAAGCGGTGCGGTCGGCTAATGTGGCCGGGGAGAGAGCAGCACGGCTAAGATGTCATGTCTGTCTGTTTGGCTAACAATTAAATGTGGCACCTCAAGCAGATCAATTTGACTTTGAGGCTTCAGGTTTTAACTCCCCACTCATCTCAATCCTGCTGTTTTTTTCCCCATCTTGTGCTATCATGCTACACGGCCTGACATGAAAGTATTGCATTTTTAGCCATTTAGCATTTTTTGGTCTATTTATTGTAGAAATGTAATCTCTACACTGCTGTTCATAAAAAGCTTGCCAAAACCTATAAAGGGACGCAAAACAGGAGTGCCAACGGATAAACATACATATCACATAGAATTAAGTTAGTTGTATTTTTTGTGAACCCTTGTGGATGCATAATTTTGTATAGATACATTCAGTGCCCTATCGTTATAAAAGTCAACGCATTTAAATCTATAGTGCAAAATTGTGACACTAGATATATTTTTATTATATTGTATCTTTAAAGGTGCTAACACTAGTACAGGGTAATGTAGCCTGTGTCTTGTAAGCATATGTGGTTGTCATGTATAATTAAGATAGAAGATGCATTTGACTCTTTATTGCTGCCAGGGCAATTGGTCAGAAGCAGTGGCTGACCACCCTTCTCATTCTTGACCATAATCTTGGTCAGAAATACCTTAAGGATTAGCCTTTTGTGCTTGTTTAAGTTAAGGTGCACCGCATTTGCATTAACAAATCTAATTAGGTGGGATACATGTGAAGCATATTCTATTTCTAAATCCACAACTATGAAGTCAATTTTGTGAAAGAAGATATGCTTCTGCGTCTCATCTTAACACAACGGTATCATTGCATAAAACAAAGCAAAAACCATCAGAAACCAACCAAAAAATGTAAGACGGACGCCCACGCGCCAGACAGACTCCTGCCTGGACGGAGACGAGGGAGCGCTGTGGAGAAACACAACACCGGCACAAAGCAGCACTTGAAATATCAACGCTCCAGCCTTCTAATTAAAGCCAAGACTAATGTGTCCTAATTGCTCCGCTAAAATGGACCAGTTCTCTCCTCCCTAAGTGTAACCTGACTACACTTCGTCCAGTATGGATTAATGGTGGACCGGAGCAGCAAACTAAAAAGCAGTTAATTTATGGGAAGATCCGTTATAAAGGAGGCAAGGGGTGAGGGAAGGTTATAGGAAGAGAGCTACATTATCAGCCTCATGTTATCGAAGATGTGTTTCATAGCTGTCTCCAGAGGTTTGCAGTTGGATTCACCCTGTTTATGTGACTTACAACTTACATTTGTCATTCCGCACAATACAAAGCAGGTTCGTACACATTAAAGAAAGACCAGTGCTAAATGTCCAGATAAGATGAGGAAGTTTCACCAGTGTTTTGTAAAGGTTTCTAAAGAAGTTAATTGTTAATACATCCTTTATGTGACAATCCATTAAGTGTTTTTTCTCCCACTGTCTTCCTGCCCCCTGTTTCTTTCTTGCTGGTTGACGTTTATTATAGCTTTTATCAAATTGTGCTATTTATCCATTAGAGGGTAATCTCCGTTTGGGGTCATTTCATTGGTACTGCAATTAAACTAATGCGTCTTCAGTTCAGTCGTGGTGATCATCACAATGCTATAAGAAAAGTGTTTTCATGTGTCCTTGTTAGCATACCTGTTTTATTCAGTCTCTCTTTCCGTCACTTGCATTCATCAAATTTGTCAATGTTAATAGAGGGGTTTTTTTGTGGTATTTGTGAGTTTCGGGTTGTGTTAATAAGGTATAATATATATGTAAATTTACTTTTTTTTTTTTTATAGATTGTATGCATTATTAATCTGCATTTTTCAACGTTGGTACTTTGGTGGCTCTATCCAAAGGTCCCAAGTTTAATTTGTAGACCAGGCATTTAGAGTTTGCATGTTCTCCCTGTGTCTAGTTGGGTTTTCCCCTACATTTAAATATTACGTAGGTACCTTATAAACCCTTTCGGTCGGCTAAATTATATGCAGCCTGTATTAACTCTGAATTACTTTATTAAAAAAGCTTGGAAAATATGATTTACTGCCTTCTACAAAGTAATTTCAGTAATTTCAAAAGTGTCATTATGTCATGTAAACATAATGAGTAGGGAAGCTTCACAGTGTGGTCTTTCCCATCCTCTGATTGTAATCAATGGACAGTTTGACTCTGTCCTTCTGCCTGACCAAACCTTTTATCTTTAATTGTCCCCACAGTAGACTTCCAATCACAGCAGTCTGCCTTTAGCAATAGCTCAATGTGGCTAATTGGTTTGAGCATTTTTTTTAATTGTGAGGTATTGATTGGCCGAGGTCATCTCTGTTTCACAAATAATGTGTGCAGTGCTTTTGTTTGGAAACTTGTTCAGCCGTGCTCTATTCACGCTCAGAGGGAGTCGGCGGCTCTACTCATCTGTCCAGACGCCCTCTGATTTGCAGCACCATTCACACCATAACACAACGAACACACACAGACAACTGGCCCTAATGCTAAATGTGCTTAGAGCAATTGTGTGGTGTTTTTAATTAAAGCTTGCAATACAATGTACAACCTGAATGTGAGAGCTGCACTTCTAACTTCAGGTCCGTACAAGTTATAGAGAGAGCAAAGGCAAATAAAGGCCGATCAATAGGGCTTCATTAAAAGCAGCAGGCAGTCTTTTGCCTGGACATGGCTTAATTACAGTTTCACTGGCGTTTGCTTTAATTGGACAAAATAAAGGGAGTGAAGTGGAGTGAATGGAGGAGATTTGCATGTCTATCAGTGAGGAGGCCATAAGGTTCTGTCCAACCTGCTGCCTGCATCAGCTTCAATTATTTACATCTGCACACAAGCATTCACAAGCCTACAGAGAAACACTGTTGGCTGTTTGTAGATACATACATACATTGGTATTATATTGCTGCTAGCTGCATTGAAATAGACTGTTGTTTATAAAGACTAAATCATGACTAAACAGCACATTCAATTTGATTTGGATTTTACACTTATGTATTTATACTATAACTATCCATACCCCAAATCATACCCATTTCTGTAACATGTGAATTAATAGTTTTGTGAGGAATTAATAAGGTATTGCATTAATACACATTTACACACTTAGCGAGTCTAACGGTTCTTCCGATCCAAAGCATTTCATTGCATTTTTTTGACCCTGTGTTGAATGTGCATATGACAAATAAACTGAAACCCTGAAACCTGATTTTGGTGTTTATTTTTAACTACAAACAGAAGATATGTTGCATAGATTGAATGCATTGAATCCTAATGATTAAACCCATAGTATAATCAAAGTTGAACTCATATGCTCAATGCTGGCCCCAAACTGTTCTAGTTCAGGGGTGAATGCTTTTGAACCACACAGCCCTTATATCACACGATAGTTAATAAAAAAGAAATATGTCAAGGATCAGTTTTTTAAAGTTTTTGGTCTTGCGATGGAACAGAATCTAGTGTTTAATAAGTTTTTTGGCCAATTACTGATATTTCTCAAAAACATTTTCAAAACTCAGCCATGTGTTGCTACCAGATCTCTCTATGTTTAAATGGGTTTCTTGTTGGGTTAATATGACAAACAATGATTACAAAACTGAATGCTGAGTTGTTTGTCCAAGCTGGGTCTTTGACAATAACTGATTGACAGGATCAAACCACCCTTGAGCTCGCAGACAGATGAACCGAGACATTTTGAGTCTTTTTCTGTGGTTAATAAAGGTTTGAAAAAGGGGTTGGGGGGTTAATAATATGATTGGCCTTGTGTGGACTGGAGGCAGCTGTTAGCGTGTATGCAGATGGACCCCTGCCATTAGTCCTTGTCACACATGCCGAAAATGGGCCGTTCAAGAGGGCACTTTATGTTGGCGTCATGAAAGTTGCTACATAGAAGATCTATTTTTGAGCATGGACGAGTCAAAATAATTTCCCCGCATATGTCGGCTCGGACCAAACAAACTCATTGCAAGGTCTTTTATTATTGAATAGATTGATTTGTAATGTGCGATGTTCCCATCTGTCCTGGTTACGTAAAATTACCGCTAAACCAGTTAGTAAACACTTTGCCCCATTGTCTGTTGTTTTGATAATCACCCATAATAGCATCCCGCATCAGTATGGTCTTTAAACCTGATTTAGGAGTTAATGGAATAAGAGGGAGAGGCAGTCAGTATATGCACTGGGCCTAATGTCATTAGAAATGTTTGCGGAGGCTAAATTAAATCAGTCGTAAATTGTGCTCTCAAGTAAGCCAGAAAAACCCCGGCGGTCCGCGGAGGGGAGGGGGACGGCGGGGAATTCATATTTTAACCTGGCGTAGAAAATGCACTTAAACAGATTAAAATAAAATAGGGAGCCGTGTGGATGGATGGGAATGGTAATTGCTGATGCTTTAATGGTTTCCTGTTAGCCAAGTCGGAACGAAGTCAGAGCTATTTTAAAGTTGGAAGAAATGATTGAGGTCATAACTTTGCAAATGCGGTGATTAGGCCGACAGGTGCATGTCACCAAGCAGCGCGTTACAAGTCTAATGGAGCTCTGGCTGGAAACAGATGTTTGTGGAGGGCCTTTTTGGTGCTCCAACAGGAAGTCACAGAGCAGAGCAGGTGTGCGATGGAGTGGCTGGCTTTTGATGCCAAACAATGCACAGTGGCAAAGTCTGTGACTGATTCAGCATGTTGAATTATTGTGTGTGTTTGTTCATGTACAGCCCACACAGGTCTGCCACATTCGGTTTACTAGAAGATACATCTAGAGGCTTATTATCTAATATGCTCCAGACGCTACTGATAGCCATAAATACTCAGGAGATTCCCGAACCTGGAATAAAAATGGTGTCTTTACCAACATTTGGCAATAGCTTTGAAAAAACAAATGCTTTTAAGGTGATATCATCACACTGTTTCTGGTCAGTCCTACATGATGCTTTCCATGATATCAAGAAAAGCTCTCTTTCCGAAGGTGTACATCTGATCTCTGGTTTATTTAAGAACATAGTAACTTGTGAGTCCAGATTACTTTTTAACTTGTGTTGTTGTTGTTGTTTTATAATTTGGAGAACCCTTTAAAGGTACATTCAGCGTAATTAAATAAGGTAATACTTTTGAACGACCTACACTCTTGAATGCACTGATTTTCCCCCTAGGAATGGGGAGGGGGGGGGTTGGGATTGGGGGTGGGGTGGGTCCCTCATTCCTAAAACATCATAACACATTTTCACACATTTCCTCGCCGTGAACCCGCAGCTTCAGAGACCTGTAGTAAGGCTTTACCTTTCAGTCCAGGGTTCAGTTGTAACTCTGCACTGTTGGCTCCAGGTAAAACTGTGGCCCCGAGCATGCTCATGTTCAGCCATTGTGTAAATTAACAAGGAAAAAGCTGTGTGGATTGAATGGCAAACATGCAGGTGATGACACATCCCGGCACACACAAAGTATGTGTCATTACTCAATGCCAGTTAGCATGTCAGACTAACCACTGTCTCTATTGCTCCAAAGCCCTGCTCACTGGTCCATTTGTCATTTAACCAACTCAGACCAGATTTATCCTGTAATGCCTTCATGTTATTATAGGTATATGACTAAGGTATTTAGTCATATGCAGAGATTGGATGTATAGAGTCATTCACCAAAGAAACTATGCAGTGTTTGGTTAAAGTTTCAGGTCCTGACCTCTTATCAGCATATCTCCAGAGACCATTGTATTGTGCATTGGTAGTCAACAATTGAAACTAAATTCAGAACAGAAGAAAGTGACACCCCTCTCAGAAATCCCCTAAATTATAAAGCACCTTTATGTTAGCGACCTTTGTTGTGGATAAAAGAGTTTCTCATGTGCTCTGTGTAACAAATTTAAGCATGAATCCTATCGTTTTAATCAGATAGGTGTGAGTTTGACTCCCTGTAGTGTGTCTTCAACAGTCATTTGTACTTCAGTAAATTGAAACCGGGATGAGGCTGTCATTGCGCCAGAGATTGATGTCACAAAGTAACAGGGGTGACAGAGAAAGAGAGAAGTGTTGAAAAAGCAGGACAGCAGCATGGGTAGTTTTCTTTGTGCTTCTGCTGCGGGGCACATAGCTCACTGGGTCACAAGTGTGAGCTAAAACTCTTTTGTCCACTGTCTGCACCCCGAGGTGCCAATCTCCTGCCAGCAAAACATATCCCAATGTACCTCACTTCTACAGTATGTGGCTGTGGTCACAGTACAATGCAGAGCTTTACAATAATGCCAAAAGGGCCTTAGTGGACAATAGGGGTGGGACAAAATCTCAATATACCGATATATCAAGATTTTTGGTGATACTGTATCGATATTGCATGCCGCTGAGATACAGTTGAAGTAGTCACTGTTAACTGGATTTCATTTTAAAAAGATCTAATAATTGGAATACAGTTAATTATTTTTTAAACTGTGATATATCCTAGGTTATTAAATGCAATATATTGATTATCGCAGTATCGCCATATTGTGATATTATCGGTATCGTGAGCCATATACCGTGTATTTTATTGAATCGTGAGCTATCCTGAGGTTCCCAACCCTAGTGGACAAGGTGACATTTTACCTGCAAAACAACTTATACACCAACCATAGGAGTAGTATAAGTAAATGCAGTACATTACAATATCCATTTTATGAAACTAATCTAAATGTGACACTGTACCTTATAATCAAATTTATGATAATTATATATTTAATTAGCATACAAATACAATTTAACTAATCTGACAAGTTCATTGGTCCATCTTAGTGAAAAAGTTGTGTATCTGTTGCGTTGGCTCCTGGTCTGAGAATGGTCCAGTGTTTAAAAATATATAAATAGATGGAGCAAACAAGCTTTTTCTCCATACGAGTGGTTTTAAAACATCCATCACCACGACTGTAAACATGTGAATGTTTTTGAGATATTTTTTTAGATTTTTTGAGATGTAAAATGTGTGTAAATGAGACCAAAATGCAGATACTGTTGACACAATCTGTACATTTCTCTTAATGAAAAATTATGGATCAACAGAAGTATGAAAAACGAGGGACCGCTTCTTGCCCCCTGTGTTGTGTGTTTAGGTGCACACTCAGTCCCTTCCTTAGTTACCCTAATAATATAAACCTTTATAAGACAGTGCTTCATCAGAAATTCTATTGTGAGTAAGACTTAATAATGAAACGTAATACTACACCAGCTTTGTCTGTGATTACACATAGTTGTGTTAAAGCAGACGTCTCGACCATTGGTGCTGCTCTGTGTGGAATTTGTTGGCTAGACCACACCAAAACCAGCCAGTGACATTCTTCACGTGATTCAGACGTATCTTTTTCCACCATTGGGACTGAGAGTCTGAGAGGCCTGATCAAAGATGGAGTTTGCAATGGTATGGAGCAAAAACGGGGCTGAAACCATCGCTTGTTGTGTTGTTGGCTGTTATTATTCCCATTTGTTGAGGAAAGAGAGATGAATGGTGGGATAAATGGATGATGGAGGAGGAAATTCCCCCGTCTGGAATGGGATGGTGAGCTGTGGGATGGATAGAGGGAGATCGGGGGCACCTGATGTAGAGGCTGCTGTCGGGGCCCAGACAGCGGGGGCTTTGTCTTCTCAATAATCACTCTACGATATGGCCCTATACCTTCCTGGCCACTATTGTGCCTTTGCTCATTTTCACTGCAACTCTGTTTAAAGGTTAAATGTCTAAATCCCAAATGAATGAGCAAAACAAAGACCAAAGAACAACTAGTGCAGGAAAGTAGTCAAAAACAAGGAGCTGTTACTCAATGTACCAAGTTACAAAAAGAGAGAACATTGTTGCTGGAGAACATTGACAAAAGAACATAATTCGTTCAAGTATGGTACTCCTGAATTGGTCACGTCAATATCCTCTTCAGAATTAATTGTTTAGTTTTACCGGTTTTACCTAACTGAAATAAATGTAGTTATCTCTTTTAAGTTCCTAAGACCTTGGGCAGCCAGGACACAATACAAAAGTTCCATTGCATAAACTTGCATTATTTGAGCATATTTCCCAATGATTACTTATTTTTTGTGTGTGTGTGTGTTACTGGCAGTATCAGTAACCTGTGTGTGTGTGAGAGAGACTCTTCTTTCTCCACGTACCACTTGACATCTTAATGATGTCTGTTGATCTGTGAATTCAAAAGTTGTGGTATCAGATTGAATTTCAGACGTTGGAGTCTTTAAAATAATCACTTTTGAAAGATCTTGACTAAGCCCAGACATTATTAACTCCCCACAAGAACCAGAATGACAGAGTGCATGAATGAAGATGTTTGTGCTGAGACATTTTTTGGCTTTGGTGTGCTGGATGACAAAGACTGTATTCTGTGTGGCGTCTTCCTTGTGGTAATGACTGTTAGTATTTTGATTATCTTGTAAAATGATTCCTATTCATGTCAAATATAGTAATTACTGACAACATTGATCCTGCTGCTGTCCCAATATGCCTTCATTTTCTGGCACAATGAAAGAATATTTATCATGCAATCACAATAGATATAGAAATAGACATTTTGATTCATGTTGGTAAGTTGGCGAGTCTGATTGTATCAAATAGTATGTATCAAATCTTCCTCTAACCCTCCATCACTAAATGTTGGGGGAATAGAGGATTACCTACGAGTTCCTATAGTATAAGATCATGATACTGACTCACAAAGTAGCACATTATGGGGCTGCGCAGTATATATCACCACAATAAAAAACACAATATTCGTATATCACAAAAATCTAAATGTATCGTAATATTATCATAGTCTTTCATTTGACATAGATTTACACTAACCATGTTTCTTCCTATTGCCGGTACCGTAGAGCCTTGAATGAAAATGTGTAAAATTTGAGTAATTATTTTCTTTAGCCCTTCTTTGGCCCTGTTTTAGTCCTGTTTAATTTCAGCTTGTAAATAACGAAACTATTTCTGCTTAATGAAACATACATCAGAATATTGCAATAAACTTGATAATGCAATATTTCCTATTTCTGTAACGCACTTTGAATTGCCCTGTGTATGAATTGGGTTTCCTATTCAACATGGTATTGAACACTTTGTGCAGTCCTACACTGTAGTACATACTATATATTATCAACAATATAGCTATTCAATATAAACTGCAATGTATTTACTTATACATATTGCCCCATTTACAACCAATTTTCAATAACATTTTTGATTGTGTATATTTGGTTATGAATTAGACAATACTTCTCTCATTGTGAGATAGTGTCTGTGACTTTTGCTCTTTTAGTTCCAACAGAGGCAGCTATACTGAACCAGTAGCTCTTTTTTGAAATTCACATAACCCAATCAATTTAACTCAAGCTTTGTCCTCTCCATTATCAATCAAAAAAAGCTCCAAAATAGCGACAGTAAATAAATGTTTGTTTTTTCTTGGTTTCCTAGTTTCCCGGCCTCTTTCTCACTGGCTGCTCTCTGTAATGGATGGACTATTGTGGATGCTGCCCTCTGGCCAGGGAGACTTGTTTACTTGGGTGTTCAGTCCCCCATCCACCAAAGGTCTCTGTAGGGGATGTTCCTGTTGCGGCCGCTGCTCCTGACCTGCCTATAGCTGCACAAGTTAATAGCACAGAGGAGATGTGATTTATATGAGCCTCGCCACCCGCCACCAACAAACACACACACTTACTTCTCTGTGCTTTTGGCCAGCTAAACCAGACTACGTCATCAATTACCGTCACATTTGAAATTCATTCGGGTGATTTGATTTCCAGAAAGGTTTCCTAAATACATATGTGGTCGTGTTTTTCTAAATAACTGCGAGTAGTGTGACTGAAACCCATTATTCAAGATCACGAAAGGAACAGATGATGCTTGTTTTAGTAAGTTAGGATAAATCCACAATTAATTATCAGTTGTGGGCCAAAAACACATTTTTATATTTAAGAACGCCATGTGGATTTTTTTTTTATGCTTTAAATTTTGTATTTTTTATTTTTTGGGTCAAAATTCAGAACTAGAACGATCAGACCAAAATAATTATCTTGATATTCCACTGTAACATCACCCTTCCCTACATCAATGATTGCTTGTTCCAACATGTCTCGGACGTCTTTGATTACAATGCTACAGTGTCTGAAAATGGAGTGTTTTTTTCTCTTCTTTGGCATTAATACTTCATATTAACTTGTATGAGATCCTGGTTGTGACACTAATCTGTATCGCGTCAGTCTGTTGTTGCCAAAATGACAGTATATCTTCTCCCTCTCTATGTGCCGCAGCTGCATTCCCTTTGGCCCATTTTATCGGTAAACTGTGCCATTGCAAAGAACCATGGATTCAATTTAATCTCAACTGTTTACAGCTGTCAATATGAGGGACCAACACCACAATAAATGCATTAAATTGCGTGTGGCCCTTGTGTCACTGAAAATAAGGTGAGTGGAGGTGATGCAGTATTATTACACTGTGGTGTCTTAAGAGGCGTCTGGGCTTCTGTCCACTGCATTTAATCACCCCCTATTACCTGCTACCCCTTTTCACAGTTAAAATAATCACCCACAATTACCTACATAAAGGCGAGAGCTGACATGAGAGTAGAAAGAGTAGAAAAACGCCACACAAAGTAATTCGTCAGCCCCCACCTTGGTTAGTGGCTAGTGTGGCTTTTGATGTTTTGGCTATGTTTCTAAAAGGTTTGAGAGGTGTCTGCCCTGACCTACCCCCCCTGTATCTGCCCTGACCTACCACCCCTGTATCTGTACAGTAGATATGTAAATGCTTCAGGGAGAGGATACGCTGTAAAAAATTGACAAGTTAACCGAAAACTCTAGTAAACCAATTAATAAAAAATAAGTAAATTATCCTATTCGTTTGCCTATGTATTGTGGTACGCTTTATATTACTATTTTTGGTAATAAACAGGTAACTGGTTAATTTCCAACTAGTTTCTATGTAATTACCAACCAACATAATAATTACTATATTGCAACCTGTATTTTAAGGAGGTGTTCGATATTTGGCCCTAGTTAATGAATGTGATTGAATAGCTTTCTGTTTGTGTGTCGTTATTGGCCATTGTATAGGGTGCGCCCCGCCTTAAGCCCATAGCTGCTGGTATAGGCCACCCTTAAAAGTGAAGGTCAACTGTCATGCTGTCATTGAAGTCTGTGTTGAAGTCAGTATTTTCTTTAAGCAATCAGTTTCCAAGAATTTGTTTTTCGTTTTTGTAAGGTTAACTCACACAGTCAGTTTTATAGTGTAGGAGAGACAGCCTTACATAAGCACACAACAGGGAATCATAAAAACAACGACATCACCATTAACCAAAGAGCTCCATACTTCATTGTACGTTACAGATGAAAGAAAAAGTGGAAATAATTTAATAATTGACCAGTCGGTAAAATGAAGAAAATAGAAGCGTGACAAAAGGCGTATTGTGATCAAGCGTAATCCTCGGCACGCTGTGGGGAAAAAATAAGAGACACCATTAAATGTACCTTTGAAATAAATGGGCCCAATTACCAGGATGGCCTGGGCCCTCTAATGAAGCTTTTGTCAAGGCGAACAAACATGGCGGAAGGGTGGTTAAAAGGAGTGGATGAGCAAAGGGGTACACACAAGGGAAGCCATTCAGAAATGATCTTTTACATCAAAGTCAAATTGACAGAAATGTAAGCAGAGTAGTTTTGGAAACAGGAAACTTGAATTCGTTTAGAAAGATAAAGATTGCATTACATTTTAATAGAAGATGATTCACATAAATAAAAAGGATAACATGAGAAATGTAGTTTGAGTTGGAGTTGTTCTCAATCCCAATGGGGGTTTTTTGCTCTTAAAAGTCTCTATTTTAGCCATACTTTCTTGAATTTGGCGTGTGACCCACTCTTAGAAAGGGTTAGATCTGATTTGGACCTGGTTTGGTTTTGGATAAGGCCTGGTTTAGACCTGGCTTAGTCTTTGTTTTTAGTCATGATTTAGGTTCATTTTAGTAATTAAAATAAGACTTTGAGGAATCGATGTGGGATATGTATTGATGAAATATTGTATTGTGATATGAAGTATGTTATAGTATATGATGTATGCTCTTCTCTTCACCATTGTTTTTACTGCAACAATGTTCATATTAATAAAAGAAAAGAAAAATAAATAGTATAACATTTTTATGATGAATATTGGACTGGATGTACAAAAATATTGCAAGACAAAACATACAAAGTCAACTAAAATTGTGATAAAATCATCATATTATATCTTTACCATACCGTCCACCGCATCATCGGCAGTGATTAGCATGAGGGTTGCTCAGTTACATTAGCTGCTGTGTGTTCAGGGAATAAGTCATGTTAAATGGGTTTAGGAGAGTTGTTTTGATAATAGCGTTTTGTGGAATAATCTCTCTCTTTTTAATTACCGGGTCAGAGGCGAGCGGCTCAAACTCTCTCTCTTTCATCCCTCTTCAGAGCCGTGAGTGGAGCCGACCCTTCCCACAGCTCCACCTGAACACCATGTACTACACCCACAATGAACAACATGCTGTAGCCTCAATTACAGTGCCTTATTTAGATGAAGTAAACAAATATACTGTATGTCTAGCTACATTGTTAATTAATAAACAGGTATAGACTTGATAACGTAAACTCACTTACCACTTTATTAGGTACACATGCATGTTTTATCATCTTGTTTGTTCAGAGACCACTCTTATTAGTTATCTGAGCTATTGTTGATGTTCTGTTTTCTCAAACCAGCCTCTGCTCTCTGGAACCAACAATGATAGACATATTTGCCCACAGAACTGCCACTCACTGAATACTGTATCTTTGTATCGTTTTTTTTTTTAACATGCTCAGAATTGTCCTTCTTGCACCAACTAAGGCACTAAGTTAAAAATGAAAGAATTAAAGAATTGTTTGAAAATATAGAAAATGCTAAATCTAAATCTGTTCTGTGAAAGTAGGTAATCTGTTAACTTTAGTCCCTCCCCTGGCCTCTACAGACTACAGGTGACCTACTTTACATCAGATGAACTTTCAGACTACACGTTTAATCACATTTGTTTTTTATTCTGATGGATGATTTGAAATTCAATCTATTGGCTTGATGCAATGTGAAAGGTTGATTAGCGGTTAGGTTAGGTCAACCTTATAAAGGAGCCAGTGTATTTGTTAGAGCTCTTTGTACATGATCTCATTCTCCTCTTTACAAAAAGTACTCGGTCCTTTCTGTGTTTTATCGATTTGAAAAGGAACCATCGCTCCAGAAGGAAGGTGAGTATAGACTCGGACACAACAGCTTGTCAGAGGCTAAAGGTTAAGGCCATGATTGTCTGTGGAGGCATAGACTGGGGTCAGAAGGTCTCAGTCAGGGTCAAGACCTTGGCTGACCCTGAGTCTGGACTTACAGCCGCATGTTCCATGTGATGTTGTTGGTGTGGTGATGGTCACATACTATTGAGTATTGCACCGAAGTAATGCTTTGATACTTGACATTAGCCTTAGCCAACCTAACAAACTCTGGTAGATTTTTATTTTGGCTAATAACTGCTAATTGCTAATCATTGCTGCCACTGGCCACTGCAGTGGTTTTATGCATGGCATTTAAACTTCTTAACTAGATTTTAATATTGCTCACCCAATTTTGAATCTATAGTAACTATCCATAAATTTAATAGGCCCCAATGCAAACATGAATATATAGTGCATCTATGATAGGCATAAAACATTGTAAAACTGGATTTTAGCACATTATTGTCAGTTACTCATATACTACACAAAAAATCAAGTAAAAAAAGTAAAGTAAAAAAGTAAATTGTGGGAAATCATAATTACTTTTGAAGAATATTAAGTTAATATCAAGGCCTGACTGTGGTGCATCTTACACAAGCATGTTATTTATTACTTGATTAGTACTGAGTGCATGTCTTCAACAGAGGCCTCCACTAAAGACAGGCCAAGCTTGAGAGATTTTTCCTCAGTCATTTCAATTTTTACGCTTCCATTTAGCCGCCTTTTAATTTGGCGTATAATGACGCCATTAGAGCAGAATCCATCTGGAAGTTCAGTTGGGAGCAGTTAATGTTGCGTGGTTTTCTGCTGCTGATGCCATCGAGCCTGCATTGCCAACAGATGCTCACAAAGCAACAGATACATTCTCCTCCAATATCATTACAATTGTGCCCATGTCCAGGATAAACGTTGCTGCTTTGTGCTGTGGTACCAGCGACGAAACAAGAAACGATATGGACTGTGTTTTTGGGCTGAATATACATCTTTTTATTAAATAGACGAGGCAAGGACTTATTCTTCAAAGCTGATATGAAAACACTGACACATTTCCTGCTTTAATATCGTCTATAAAGGAAATAATAGCTTTGATATATAATTACATTTAATATAAATCCAGTGAATTGTGCTCACAGTGTAGTCATAAGCCATTTTAGCGACCTCTCTCCCACCCACCAACACACTTGGACAGTTCATTTTAAATGATATGAAAGCACAAAAGAGAAAAAAATCTGTTGCAATTTAGGTGATTAAGTACAGTGGATAATTAATTGGAATAACAAACAATTTCCTCCATGGAGGGTTACTGATTAGCTGTGCTCCCTGCTCCGCCATGGCTTTTTTATCCTCTTCTGCTTCAATTATGTTAATGCTAACTTTCTCCCACAGAAATTATTGTGATTAATTTTCTCTTGTTTTGAATTACAATTGCACGGGCTGCTCGCACTTTAAAGCATTCATTAATTCCCAATTAGACGGGTGGTCTCATTTGCTCCAGTGCCGCTCGGTTCTGTAGCACTTTGTCTTTAATGTGCTAATTGGGCCAGATTAAAAACAACTAACCTCTTCTGTGAGCACAAAAGTTATTCAACACTTACTTTAGTGTCATTTATCACACCATGTTTAATTAGAACAGTGGTGGATCTCAGACCACCTCTAAAAAGCATTTGTTTCAAAGTGTCAATTTATTAAATCTGAGCCTGAATCAGGACCAATCTAGGTGAATAACTTGACTAACTAGTTCTAACCCAGATCATGTCTAAACTATGCCTGAACTAGGACTCTTTCTACCATGGCAACTAAAGACTCCTGAGTACCACCAGTGGGGACTGTTGAGAACCATTGATTCACAGTCACAATAGTCTCTGTCATATTCCTGGATACTTGCTAACGAAAGGTACACTAGTATTAAAGTAACTCCATTGTGGATGCAGTACACGTTCTTAAGTTAGTGAACATCTTGCTAATGTGTTGTCTGTTCATATCTCCAATCATCTGCCATGTCTAAGACAGTATGGTGTGCGCTTCGATTTCTGCATTTTATGTCTCTTCAGTGCTTTGTTACAAGCACTCGAGCAGCATTAACAGCTCACTACTCCATTTACCAGAGACTTGGATTGTCTCTAACTCATTTACCACCATCAGAGGATCGACGCTTCGGGCCAGCGTGAGTGGGCTTTGGATAGAAGGGGAACAAGAATGCTTTCATGTCCCGATGTGATCTCTTCAAATGGGACCTGGAACCTGGGAGTGAAATATTGTTTAGCTGTTTGTACCGCACAAGCTTTTTTCTTCACAAAGATGAGACGCTGCGGTGTGTAAAACCTGGAACTGGTTTTCTTGAGAGGTTGGGTAAAGAAGCGGGGTTGTCCAGATCAAAGGAATATAAACCTTGATCATTATATCTATCACAGCTACAGCTAGTTTTCTGTACTCTGAACCCTTTTCACATTAAAGAGGTGTTTTGGCCATAATGCACCCAGCCTTTGTGTCAGGATTAAATAATGTCATCATTCAAATTCACACCAAGGTTTTTAGTTAAGTGCACATTTGGATGCAATTCTTGCTCCTTCTTATGTTCAGATTTAGGATTGTGAGATGCTTTTTAGGCCGCAGTCTGTGTCCTTTGTACACTACTTTCACACTGTCTGCATTTATATATTTATGAACATCTTTTTTGTGAACATCTATAAATAAAAGTTCACTTATAGATACATCTATCAGATTAGGAATTTATTATCCAAAAAAAAAACATATTAAAATAATCAGTCATATGTGACTGCTCTAACCCAAATGACGGATCACTGGTTATGGGAAATAATCCTATAATTGGAGATGTGTTACTTGACTTCTCTGTGGCCTTTGACATAATTGATCATAAGATTTTGAAACTTCAATCCTACAAAACAACAACTGGTCTATGACTGTTACTCAGATTACAAAACTGTAAAACATGGAGTGCCACAAGGCAGTTGTCTAGGCCCACTTCTGTATACAATATTTGCAAATGACTTACCATCAGTGCTAAGCAAAGCAGCCATCTCGATGTTTGCTGATGAAACTACAGTATAACTAGCAGCAAAGTCAATCAATGAAATAAAAAAATTAATAAAAACTAAATAAAAAAAGAACTTGAATGTATAGTTAACTGGGTGGACAATAACTCATTTGAAATCCTTCTAAAACAACAATCAACAATCCTTCTAAAACAACAATCATTCCTTAAGAGCTAAACCTCAACTTGATCTCCACATGAAGGAGATATCTATTAAGCAAGTGGACGAGGTGAAGCTCTTAGGAGTTCTTATAGACATTAAACTCTCCTGGGACAAACAGAGGCAGAGAGTGGGTAGTACTTTGTCTGTTATCAGAAGATACTCAGAATATCTAACTAAGCAAACGATTCCATATGGCATTCAAAGTCTAGTTTTGTCGCATTTGGATTATTAGTAAATTATTAAGTAAAGGATAGATGGTTGTACACACTGACAAATATTCTAAATAATAAAAAAAATACTAAAATAAAGTAGCTAACTTCAAACTACCTTTTAGAAAAAAACACACATAATTACTCAACAAGGCATGCAGTGGGACTGTGTTTCACTCAAAATGTAAAACTAGTTTAAGCCAGCGTGATGTTTAGAGCCATGCATGAGTGGAACCCACTCCCACAAAACATTCGATAATGAAGCACTGCTCACAGTTTTAAGAAACAACTGAAAATATACTAATAATTATAACAGATTACCTACTTTACATTATAGACAAGGGTCACATAAAGCCAGCAGAATTGTATAGAATTCACTAAATTGGGCTCAGATGGTAAATAGCTTGGTCTATAATGCACTGTTTTACATAGTAACAATACTTAATGAATCAATCCAACTATGTTATATAAACAAACCAAATAATGGGTTGCTATTTAGTTTAGTAAGTAGTTTATGAAAAAATAACTGAATTTACTGGGACCAAAAGGACACTAATCTGCTTCCAAACACTGTCAGTTTCCAAAATATTATAAAATACCCTAGGAGAAAGTTGGGTCACATTTCTTGACTTTTTAAAGTCATTGATTTATTTGTGTTCTATTTTTCTGTTCACTGTACACTGATGTTGACCGATGTTTGTTGCCCACTCAGTCTAAACACTCATTGTAACTTTTCAATCTGTTTCTATAACTCCCCAGCATTCATCCTTATAGTCCCACATCACAAGATCCTAAAAAGAAGTGCTGGTAAGTGAGTATTATGACATATGTTGTGAATAAGGCTGAAGTGGCATTCTATCATCTCAGCTCCTGTGTTGCTTTAACCTCTTTCATGTCTCAAGTGCTCGGACACTGGCAAAATCTATTAGTCCCCTTTTAGAATGACAATGCACTGAATATCATCCTATCTAGTGTTTTGTTCAGGTAATTCGTCGAGCACTTTGAACAATATTGAAGCGTGAAGATGGAGACCATTGTTCCTTGTGTACAAATGGACACTTGCTTATTTCATTGTGCACTTTTCATCTATATGGAAATGAAATGATGCACTCTCGGGCCTTGTTTGTTTGTTTGCGTTGTCCAGCAGCCACAATGAAAGCGAAAAAAAAATTGCCTTTGCACTGGGAACTTTTTAAAGGGCAGCTCTTGTGGGATTATTTCAGGGCAAATAGGAAAGAGAGCTGGATAGAGCAGCATGGAGTGTCACAGTCAGCCCGGAATCTCATTTTGGCAAACAGTACGGAGTGCTACGAGGGTATGATTGAGCCATTTGTGCTTGCATGAACATTGCACCTTAAGAACTGACAGTCCAGTATTACATGGGAAACAGATTTTGGTTTGGCAATCAAGGCAAAACCAAACCAATAAACAAATTATGTGCTACAAATGATTGGCCTGAATTTTATTTGTTTCAACAAGGACCTAAAAATAATTCACTTAGTAAAGCGAGCGTGCAAGTATTATCTGTTATCTACAGGTGGTTGTTGTTGGTGATAGATCTCTCCACTTTGAGCTGCATCCCTTCCACATCCAAATATCCTCTATTTCCTGCCTTAAACAAGTGCACAAAGGCAGCCTTGTGCTGTGGACATGCCCAGTGCCACTGGGAAGTTAAAGGCGGAGAGAATTAGGAAGGGGCAGGAACAGGGCTCCAAACTACAAGGTAACAAGGGAAAACCAATCCCTCCTGGAATTCTCCTGATACTGGAGCCAGCGCACTCACCAGACAGTGGATCAATGCGTCTCTCCAGGGAAGACCAGGAAGAGGAGGGAGGAGGAGGGGACCACGGCAGGATATTAGCCAAGAAAAGTGTGCCACACCGTGTCCAAATCACCCACAAAGTTGCAGAGGATCCTGTTACCTGTTCAGATGTTTTAGTTTGAATGTTCAGTGGCCTGATTTGGCTGTATGCCCATGCTAAACCTAACTCTATCTGACCGTAGAAACTAGTATTACACATCAGAATGACTTGAAACTGTTGGACAAGCTTTGTTCTGCCTGGTTGTGGTAAAAAGAACAAACCTATTCTAGTGTGTCCTGTAGCAGCATGTTCTTACTTTTCCTGTAAGAGTGTGTCTGTATATACAGTAATTCACTCAGGCCAGCCGTAAAGTAAAGTTACATGCAAAGTTACAATGCACTTTAATGTATAAGACAATAATAAAAAAGACTATATAATGACAAGTATATTTTATTTACTTCACGTCACTTTATTTCCATACATTTTACTTGATTGCATTTTGTTCATTGAGTTTAGAGTAATTTCTCTTGAAGTCTCTTCCCGATAACCTCCAGGTTGCATCCAGACTCAGTAGCAGACTTGTAGTTAGTGCTTATCCAGTGATACATAACACCTGTTGTGTGTGCTGTATTCTTTTATGAACACATTAGGGATCCTCTTTGAGCCAAAGCTCTGTAAATGAAAAAGCTGAGCTTTTTCACTCGCTCTTGGTCGTGGTCCCAGACCCTCCCAGTCGTCCCATCTCCACAATGCACTCCTGTCTAGTGCCATGTTTCGGGCGAATGTCATCATCTAACAGAATGAGTGCAGCGTGCCGCGTCACATATTGATCCAGTCCCTTTGTGAGACCTTCCAAGCTCGTGATAATTAGCATCGTCCATTAGCGACTTTGCCGAGCAAACGTGCCCATTAAGAGTCAAAGCCTCTGTTCTTTTCTGTGAACATTCATTTGGCCCAGACTTTCTTATTTCAAAAGCATAAGGGAATGGTAAAAATATGTTGTGGACAGATGAAAAGTGGCAAGTATAAAGTGGGTGTTTAAATGCATTAAAAGGCAGCTAGATTTAATTAACACTCTTGGTAGCTGGCAGCTTTGTTCATGTGCTGTAAATGATGATCTTAGTTAAGAGAGCAGCTATTATTTTGAGTATGTTTTTAAAAGGTGCTTTGAGATTGCATGGCATAGGCCATTTTTCTTCTACAGAAAGAAACGTTCTATTTATTTTCACCCAATTTGATGCCAAAAGTAACATACTGGAGAATTTCCTACAAAGCTTCTACTCATCATATTTTTGTCTGTAATTTGCCTTGATTGAGAAGAAGAATAAAGTATGCTGTTATGAAGTTTAATGGAAGTGACTAACTCACTCTTTTTCATGCCACTAAATAGTCCAAACAACTCAAGACATGGCTGCATTCAAAGTAGATTTTCTTTAGGGGCAATAGCGACATTGTCATATGTAATTATGGTATTGATTCAAATTAAAGACAGTCCAAAGTCTGAACTAAGTATCTGATTTGTATGCCGGTGAAACTCAACATCGGCATACAAATCAGATACTTAGTTCAGACCTGAAACTACTAAAACTAAAAACGGTCAAAAGTGTCAACTACTGACACATCAGCTTCACCAACCACTTAACATGGTCAGAGTGGTTGTTTAATCACCAACTACACATAACATGTTCAAATACCATTAAAAATACTGCTCCAAAACTTTTCTCCTAATCGTCTCATGTAGAGAGCCGGCAGGAGCCAAACTCTGTTGACACTTGACTGAATTGCTGTTCCTTTGCTAATCCAGTCCTGAATACTGCCACACTAGAGCTTCACATGTTAATGTTTACTTTCTGTGTTTACTGTTTGCATTTTTCTGGCAGACTAGGATATTATTTCTCTTTGGAGGACCATAGAGAAGCATCCCTCCCGTGCTTATAGTATTCGACCCCTACCACTATCGGGGTACTGCTGATTGAGTGAAACTAGTGGCACCAGTACACTGCAAAAAAGAAATATCTACAATAGTAAAAAAAAATATTTAATAATCTTGTTGACTAGTTTAGATTTATTTATGTATTAGGCCTATTTGACTCATTTAAATGTAATTCTGACTAGTTTTCACATATTATGTTGTGCAATTTCCTTATTGCACTAGCAGATAGTTTCTTATAAAAACACCAGTAAGAAATCTACGTATTCCCTTTTTTCCCTAGTTTATCTAAAGTGGCACAAAATCTGTGATATTTCTTTTCACTTTATGTCACTGGCTTACATTTTGTGCTGCTTTGAAGAATAAATGACTGAAGTTTCATATTCTGAAATTAAGTCGTTTTAACAAATCTAGATATTATTTTTTTGCAGTATACAGCACCCCTCATGTTGGATGGCATCCTGGTACAGTATGTGTGTGCTGCATTGACCTTTCGGACCATCATCTGCTAAGAGGCGAAATGAGTGTGAAAAAGGAGGGCGCACCAAAGTAAAGTGCTCACCCTAAGCCATTATGATTAACCATCAGCAGTTTTTGTGTAATCACGGGCTCGGAGCGCACGCCACAGTCCCGTATGGAAAAATCAATCACATTATATTACTGTGGACATGCTTTATTGACCTCTGTTGGTGTTCGCACATTTCATACTTGATTTGTATCTACTGACGGGCGTTTAGAACAATGTGAGCGATTTGGGCAATGAGGAAAACAGGGCAGCATTTTGAAGCCCTGAAGCCCATACTTATAGATTGAGAGCTACTTTATGAAAACCTATTTAGATGCACTTCCTGCATAGAGTTTATGAAATACCCAGAAGCAAATGATGTGCCCTCATTCCAGCCTATCACAGATTATTATTTAGACTAGAGGGCTGAGTCGTAAGTACATGATAGTTTATTTTACTACCAACATATCACAGTAATATTTCCAATCAATGTTGATATATATGAGATATGAGATTTAGACATTTCAAAATGCTATCAAAGTGCTATAGTACCATTCTATTAAGTAATGGCAAGTTTTGGCACCAAAAGGACATATGTCTACCAGTCACAAAAAGTAAGGGATACCTGACTTTTGGGTCAAATTTGAAGGAAATCAGGTAAAGATTACAGTACTTTTTAGGAGTATTCGGTAATTTTACCCAAAAATCCAATATACTTTCTGTGACTTGTATATGTCAATTAAAAATAACTTTAAAATATATATATTTATTGTCCAATTCGTAGACATTATTTGCTTTTCCCGTAAGCTGGAGGATAGTTACTTTACCTTTCATATTATTAGCCCTCGGATTGTACCTTGGACTGCCTTCTGTATATGTGGATATGACTGTATATGCAGAGCGAGCCTAGGAGCACATTGTGAGTGAAATCTGCTGCAGCTCGAGCGAACAGCGGTAAATAAGACCTGGATGTCTCATTATCTGAACACCGAGCCGCGACAGCTGCATTCATCCAAAATGCATTGTATCTAAAGGTTAAAAGTAGTTATGAGAGAAGTAATGTATTATTAAAATACCTTTTGGAGTGAAGTACCTCCTGATATATTTTCCTTGGTAATGAAAGCAGGATTCGGTGGAAATGTGGTCATTTTGAGGCCCATTTCTTCAAGCCTTTATTCACCCTCTCTCTCCTCTTCAACAATTTATCCGGGGGGAGAGTGAAGAGCCCACAGATAGCACGCAGACAGTAAACATTTTGTTATAGTCAGAACCATGTCTTATTACTGGTTTTTCATTAAAAAAAGAAAGCCTTTCCAAGCATTCAAAGCATTTCGCCGGATGAAGATGCTTCACAATTTTCTCCCTCTCACCCTCTTTCTGCTGCTCACTATACCTGAATCCTTTCTCTTTTTGATGCTGTTAAGGGAGTAATTGAGTGCAGAAAATGGCTTGGCTTATTTGGACTGAGCCTGATCCAGAAATGATTAAAGCTAAAGGGGTTTGAGGTATTCAAAAGGAGAGAATGATAGAAAAGAATATGGTTAATGCTTTTTCTTTTTTTTTGCTCTCTTTTTCTATTTTGTGAGGACAGAAGAGGCGTAGGTACGGGAGGGGTTGCCGAGTCGCAGCAGCAGCTAGCCAGACAGGTTGGTGTTGTGGAGGGGGGGGCGTTCGGCAGATAGAATAGCCCCCTACTCATACCCCTATTAAAAGCATCAGGATTGTCAGTGGACGGTAAAAAAGACAGGAAATCACGGCAAGAAATGAAGCTCCTTTTACCAATTACTGAATACCGAGTGCACACCTTGGAGCTCTTTGTCCTGTGTAGCACCAGTTCCTCGCATCTATTCTTCTGCTTTTTCCCCCCTTTCTTCCCACCTTCCTCTATTCTCTTCCTTGCATCCTTTGAGTCAGATGCATTAGCGCCAAGGCCCCCCGGAGAAGAGGCAGTGTGCTTTTTCAAAGGAGGGCCCCAGTCACTTCTAGCCCCTGTCGTCGTGGCTCCTTTTCAGGCTTTTATTCGACAGACTGTAAAGGGGTAGGTCGGCAAAAAAAGAGGGCGCCCTCAACTTCTCAGTTTAAACATTTTATCTCTGCCATTTTTTTTTTCTATTTCACTTCCCCATGCGTCCGTAGAGATGATTAGCTAAGCGAGCCATTTACGGATCCGACGAGACTTTCTATGTGGCGGAAAAATATAAAAAGCAATGGATTCGGTCTGATTAACACACACGGCACAACAACACACACATGGACACACAAAGAGTATTAAGAAATTGTGCGGTAAGAAACTTTGTACTTGTAAATAATTGATATGCTGCATTTTAGTGGAGGATCTGTCAGGCCATTGGTTCATATAGATGGTCTTTAGGGTGCCCTCTCACCCCCCCTGGGACTAATGGGTGCTATAAACAACACACTGGCTTTTCTTCTCTCTATTGACCAAGTCGGTTAATTAGCTCTCACTTAAACCAATGGCAGGCCCCTGTTGCATTTACAGCCCACTTTTGTGCCTCCTTTTTTGAACACCTTGGATCATGTTTATGTTATTGGTCATAATTGATATTGTGACTATAAAAAGATCTGATCTGATTTACATTTATGTTATTCTCTACAGGTTAATGAATGGAGTAGGATTGGCATGCGCCATCCTATTTCCTTTTTGATTGGCTGTTTGTGATTGTGTATTTTTTATGACATGATGAAGTCAATAAGATTTCATTCATTCATTCATTCATTCAATTGTCTTGTATGTTAAATGAGTCACGGCGTTACCATTGTCATTACCAGTGGGAAACTGTAGCAACCTAAATATATACTCCACTACATTAATAAGAGTTAAACTATCTTTGACCCTTTTTGGTTTAAAAATGTGCTTTATAAATAAATTTGACATTGACATTGACATTGTTCTATCTTTATAATAACTGTGTCTGTCTGCTATCAGTTACTTTTCATATCTATGACTACATATAAAAGCATTTAGCATATAATATAGGAGTATAGGAGTACAGGAGCCATCTTAACTGTGCGTCCCATTCTGTGTTTTGTGAGCTTTGTTGATGTGGATGTAGTTATGGTGATGGGCGTCGGTAATGGTGTCGTTAAAGAAGATATAGCTGCCAAATTAGAGGTTCACAGAGCATATTTGTGAGGGCTATAGCTGCTTTCAGGATCTGTAATGTTGTCCTGGCTCTGCTGTTATCAAGACACATGAGGATATTATTATGTAAGATTACTCATTCCACAGGGATTTAATCTGAATCTGCTGCTCCCTAAATCCCTCTACATCATCCTTACCATCCGTCACCCACACGCTCGGGCAATGGACACTTTTGACCTACTGTCTCACTACCAGCATTATTGTGATACTAATACAATTCTATTAATTCCAAAACATATCACATAGTTTATTAACCCAGCAGACACTTTTCTCATGTTAAATTATAGACTTAATGTCAACCATCACAAACTTGCCAGCGTTAAGGCTATATGTACGCGTAGGCATCGTTGAGCTCTGGCAGCCATTTGCGGGGTTAATGTTGTAGAAAACAACATCCATCTCTTCTGCCTCCCCCCGATCTCAAAATACTATTACTAGACCTAGGGCGCTTTGACCCCTTCGTCTTACGGCACTGTCAACAGTCACATGCATCATAATAGTTGATTGATACAATTAATGTACTTCGAAATCTGTTGTCAAGTTTTGATGATGTGCATATTTTAAAACTCAAGGCTAAATTGTGTTATGTCTGCCGCGTGGCTCTCTACCATATGTCCCGCCAGCTGGATAATAAATAAGACAGACCAGGGCGCATACTATCCATAATAATGATAGAGTGAGTTTAGTTTGGGACCTCATGATAAACCGAGCCAGGGTGCATTGGTACGGCTGTGTTTGGTGCTGACATATCAGGAGTCTGACAGAGTGTGTCCCAGACAAACACTATATGTTTCATAGGATTACATTAGTTAAACAAATAACCTGCAGAATCAAGGCCTATAGCTTTACATACTCCATCAGCACTGTTGATATGCTCTTCAGGTTTAAAATTAGTGCTCAGTGCTGTGGTCATTTATTCTGCACAGTTCTTCATCCTAATAGGGTTTCAATGTTACAATATATGTGTGTCTTCATATTTCAGCCTACACAAAAGCATTATGTCTGTCATTTATGATATCTTACAAACAACAAACTTTTCGGACTAGCTAGAACTCTAATAGCTTTACTCATATCATTACTGCTGTTTCCCATTTATTCAACAATTTTTCATTTAACAGCATTGGACACATTGGAACACAGTACGCATTAATACTTCCGTGTACTATTCCAGCTTATTGTCCATTTGTTCAACCAAGACCCCATTAACCACAAGGATTAACATTGAAAGATCAATTCACTTTAGATTTTTTAGTTTTTAGTGCTGTTAGGAACTACTCTTTGATCATGTAGTTCAAATATCAGAATAGATAGAGTAATTAGCATATAACATTTGTCTTTGTACTTCATAATGTTTGTGTGTGGCTGTAACACTTCAATCCACTTTTGACAATACGGATTTGTTACTTACTTATCTACATAAAAAAACAGACCATGCCAACCTCCATTAAGGCACAAGTGCATTGCAAATGGTATGTATGGCCTAGACCTAAACTTGAACCAGGGATCTAGTAGACTTGGGGTGAGCTTTTGCAATGACTTTTATTTTATATGGCACATTTTATGGCACAGTTTCTTCCTTGTATGATGCAAAAAGTGGCCTTATGGGAGCAATGACAGACTCTTATATAGTCATTGTCACACTGTTTACTGAACCATGTTGTTGTGTTGTGTTTTGGTAACCAGTGCTTTTGAAAAGACACAGAACAATAAAGTCTCATGTTTCACAAAAGTAATCACATTCATCTAGATGACTGTGCGTAATCTGTAAGTAAAACATGCTTAAGCCCGAGCCAACACAAATGTCCAAAAAGCACTGATAAACCACCGCACTCATTGTGAATTCCAGACTCAATTGTGGCATTTTCCCGGATAAATGGAATTGTACATTAAAGTCTGAACATGGCTGACTTTGGGGGAGTGATACATTTTATTTTTCCCACAGATGGAGTCGGTGGAAGCCACACGGTATTGCGATGGTGCTTTCAGCGAAAAGGCCATCTTTAGGACCTCTTGATCAATCTGTGACCTTTAAGTACATAGCCATCTCGTAAATAGGAGGGTGCGCTTACAGAGACTTCAAAAGCGAACGGGGACCCGATAATTTCAAAATGGGAGCGCTGTGGAGTGGCGCTGGTGGGGAGTCCATAAAAGCCTGCCTTGATCCACACACACCTCCTCTTTGGCTCCACAACAGCCAGTTAGGGTAATAGCTCAAGGGGGGGAAAGGGGACGAGCGAAGGGGAGGGTGAGCGAAGAGGGAGAGAGGGAGAAAAAACTGGTAATTACTGTAATCATTGGTCAGGGAAGAGCTGATGATCACTACAGTATAACAGATTGTACTGGTCCCTGTAGAAACAGAAGCGAGACCGGATGTGGGGCTGTCGGTTGCTAACAACTGGGAAATTAGTGGGTAACCTTAAACCTCAATCAAACCTAAAGTCCTTTTCCCTCTCCTAGTCCTATGAATCTCAATGTTCCACTCGCCGACTAGCATATAAGTAGGGACTATGGGTGCTTTATTATATGACAATCTTTTTTATTTAGATTGGACATCAAGTAGAGAGGCAAGTAGCCGCAGTTCAACAACCAGATGAGGTGACACAAACAGAACTGTACCAGTGAAGCACAAGCACTCCAGGTTTAAGTCTTGATTTTAGCCCATGGAAAAATATGTTTAGTTTTGACAATTCACTTAGGTTTATACAAATGCACTGACTGGGTGTCCACTTTGCAGTAACAGCGCAGCAGTGGATTGTCACTTTATTTTCATCCATTTTGCTGGGGAAAATGGCTTCACTTTTCTGAGGCCGGCTACATTAACAATTTTCTGTTAAAGCCATCAATGACATGCCACCTTAATTAAACTAAAGCATTTGGCAGAGTGGGGCTCGGCCTTTTGCTGAACTGCTAGTGTTTTCAATGCAACCTCAATTACAAATCTTTCCAAATGTTTCTTTTTGCCAGAGTCAAAATATAATTTGACACAGGCACAAAATGATAACTACAAGCACCATACAATCTCTGTAAAGACATTTACTGTAAATGACACATTTCAACAACAAAAAAATAGAGATCAAATGGTACCTTTTTTGCGTACATGTTCACTATTCTATTCTTTTTTTCTATTCTACTGGCCTTTGAGGAGAACTGTGGAGCCAACTTCAGTTCAGCGCATTAGATGAAGCAATAGCTTTATAAATCTCTCTTAGATTAGTGGTATATTTAAAACATGCAGTAGAATTTCTTATAGCTAGAATAAAAATCAAGTTGTGGGCTGTCCCCTTTGTAAATGTACCTTTATTGACCTTTTGAGTCTCAAATCTCATAGTAACAACTTCTGGACTGAGCTTCATCAATGCCACTATATCAGTCGCTCTGATGGCACTGGCTCTCGTTTCTCCTCCAATGATTTCTTACACTTTCTCTCAGTGGCTGCTCACAGTGTAGACTTTAGCAGACTGTGTGTCGCAGGCAGACATATTGATTGGACCGAGTGTCTTCCTTTAAGCTGCTGTGCGACTGTAACTAGACAGTGGCCTTCTCACGTTGGGAGTCGTTTTTTTGCAAATCAATCGGAAACACTTGTACCTGCTTGTAACTGATCAGACGCCACTTCAGACAACTGATAATGATTATGAGAGCATAAACAACACTACTCTCATGCAAACTGTTGGACATATTATAGTGTATTCATTATCTATTGTGCACAAAAGCTTCAGTATTCTGTTTTATTGACCAAGTACTATGCAAAAATTGAAGGCAAAGAAGTGGAACTGGCCAGATACTATTATTTTCTGTCATATGGACCATTGAGTCAAAAGTTGTCTTTATGGGATCTGCTGGGATTAGTATGAAGAGACATAAAGATCTGAGCAGCCTACAACCAAGAACTATCTTGCCCTTAAAACATTTGCAGTTCTGTATGCGTCACACTTTATGGCGAACAATGCAAAGTTACATCCGGAACATTATTTTGCTGTCACTGCGTGCGAAGGTGTAAAGTGGTGATGTTGTTTTGTCACTTAAGACTCATGAGATCATCGCCGTTTCATCCACGTCCAATAATGGAGACATGGTGAGCCGGTATCCTTCTCTCGTCCCAGTTCAAAAGACAGTGAGATCATTGAGTCTTGACCTAGATGCTGGAGAAGAACTCACCGGAGATGGCAGCCACAGAAGTTATATTTGGAATAGGACATTATGGGGAGTTGAATGGGACTGTCGTTTATTGGTCGGGATAAAGGAAGAGGCTATAAAATATGGATGAAGTCAGTGTGCCTTTGCGGCAGATGCCTGTTGTGTTGACATGTGGCGGTGCTAAATGCTGTCATGGGAAGCTCGTCACTTTAAAACAGGTCAGATCAAAATGTGCCGCTGGGAGTTATGTTCTCCGTCAATGCAGTCAAACAAAGGCACGCCATTGGAGCGGTAATTCTCACTCTCACTTTGTTTTCAAAATTACAGTATCACTAGCACACTGCCCACACCCATGCGGTAGGGGCTTTTTTTGAAGCCTGCCTTAACCAATGTGTGCTTTTTGTCGTGGCCATTCAAAAGGAATTACCAATCACACAGCTAATAATAAAAGGCTTGTAATGGATACAACGAGGGGGTTTGTCATGTCTCTACAGTTTAATCTGGCCTGCAGGTACAGGCAGTGCAGCACAGGTAACGTGAGACTCAAAGATTCGCTGCATTAGTTCTGCTTAGCTAACCGTGAATGCTAATTGCAGGAAGAACAAACTGCTACTCTCCCCTCCTTTTCCTTTCTCCTCCTCTTTTGGCTGTCAGCGGGGCACAAGGAGAACACACAAGGCACACAGCCCGCTCGGGTCTGAACAAAGAGGTTTGTTCTGAGACTGGCCTACATGGAGAGGTTGAGCTGAACTGAAGGTCCTGGTTTAGGTTGTCACCACTACTGGCCTTTAAGAAAGTACCATTCACAGCACATTAACAATAAAACTCATTAAAATGACTGCCTTGATAATATCAATAATTAATTATATCAACATCAATGAGTTTCACTATGAGAAAACTTAATCTGAATGTGTCCTTCTCATAAAATACTGGCAAACAAGAATGAAATAATGAAATAACTGGAGAAATGTTTGTGAAGAAAATAGTTATTTATAAACTTTTTGAACAAGTAACATGTCCGTATAATGGAACCCACCTCGTGTCAAGATACAAGAATAAAAAGCGAAAGAGTGCTCAGAAGGAGAGTGGTATCCAGAGCTCATACTGATACTGATACTAATCTGGGGCAGGGTCAAAGAGCCGGTTACACACCAGAGGCTATCATGCTCTGAGAGGTGCTGGTCAGCCTGTGCCGCCAAAGCTGTGATCACTGGATGAGCTCTGACCAGGGCAAATGAGAGGCCAGTGGCTCAGTGGCTCACTATCGTCTATCAGTCCTATAGACATCTATAGGCTACCTGCAGGCCCCGGGGCCCGGCTATCATATAGCCACTGTACCAGCAGTCCTGTCTTTAGCTCGCAGTGGAGATTTATTGTAATTAGAAGATTCCTTTACAAAAGCTTGGGAACAGCGTTTCTTCAAGGATCTCTGTGCGGTCCCATGGGGGATCCCCTTTGATCCTGACCTTCGAACCCTGAGGGTTAAGCCTTGCCTTTGCAAATGAGTTTGACATGATGAACCACTTCCTAATTGGCCAATTGCTCAGCAGCCTTTCTGGCTCTTGCTGGTTTTACAAGTGTATGTTTTCCTTCCCATTCTCCAGTGTCAGCCCACATCAGCACTGTTGCCTTTGAAGTGAGTGTAGCGATTATATGTCAAAAGACCAAAATAGGTTTGTTTGACTTTTTTTCTGTAACATAACAATCTTAATTGAGTTTAACCACTCAACTCGCCCACTGTACTTCAGGAGCATTAGACTATTGTGTTCTACTCGCTGTTCGTCTCCTTTGTCTGTTGTCAGTGCTTTCTCCTGTGGTGGCCTTACATGCTGAAGGCTACAGTAGCTCTTAAACCATCATAGACTCTCAAAGAGAGAACTGCTGGTGTCGGGTCCCACCCTGCAGCATTGGTTTGTTAGTTTCTGCCCCTCCCAGCCTTCATCTTTTCGTCAATCATATTAGTATGTCTAATATATTGAGAGGGGAGCTTGTTCTCACTGAGCCCTGGGGCCTGGAACAAACAGGTGGCTATAAGTACTGCTCAGATGGCTTCTCCAGAGAAAATACATTTCTGTTATCTGTATTAAGATTTAAATGTATTATATAATCCATTTTAGCTTAGAATGATTTTTTGAACAGTGCTCAAAGAGTGGTCACTCTTTTTAACAACACTGGTGCCTATGTGTCAGAGCCACAGCTCTGTTACAGTTGATCTGTCCATGAAGCCTCCATACATCTCCCACTATCCTCAGACCTTTGCTCAGGTGGATTACCTCATCACCTTTCCCGGTGACCTCTGTAGCGTTGATCCACCTGCAGATCATGGGAAGATCTCCCCAGGACCCTCCCTCCCTTGTGCACCAAGAACGTGCCAAACAGCCGCCTCGATCTGAGACGGATTGTTGGGGCCAGAATTAGCCAGGTCAGGGAATCCTCGGCCCGGGGCACAGCTAATTACTTTCTAATGTGACGACAATTCTTTTGAAGAGCTGCTGACCAAATCTTTTTAAAAGCATCTTGGGGCTGCAGAAGGGAGAGCGCTGTGGCAGGCCACACCGGGCCAGAGGGGGAGCTCAGGTTACGCCCTGCCTGCCGTGATGCATCGTCGGTGGGACGGCCAGGCTCCACTGCAGGCACCCCTCCTCCTGCTCTCAGCACCGTCCCTCCAGCCAGCTACAGCTCACAGAGAAGCAGCAAGTCTGACACCAGTGCAGAGGATGCACTCTGCACATGAAACCTTACACTCAACTAATGGTTACAAATGTGTTTTCACAGAAATCCCAGGTCTCCCATACAAACCATAAACTCTCACTGCACTGGACGAGCAGACACTCACTGACAGACAATTGTTTTGATAGGTCAACAAAACACAGTGATATACCTCTTAGTAAATTGAAAGTCTTTCTCTTTAACAAAATGTATTTTTCTCTTATTTTGCTCTGTTCCCATGGTGCCTGTTGTTTGACAGCCTTCTGCAACATCTCAGTGTTCAGTTTTTTCTCTCACTGACAATGTTCACCAAATCAACTGTTGAAAATGACTCTTCAATATCTAAATTGTATTTCCTCAATTCATCTGAAAATAGGCCTGACGTTTCCCTGGAGATAAGGTGGTGAATATTGACTTTTTGTGGGATGGCAGTACTCAATCATTGCAAGTTTGGTATTATGCTATCAAAATATGGCTCGCATTAAAGTGCCATATATGCCACTATTTACCATAATAGTTTTAAAACTCATAAAAACAAGCAGCATCTTAGTATTTGTGGTATCTTATCTAATCTGACTCGGAAGATGCCTAAAGATATTGCAGGTGGCTTGTGGCTTTGACTGACACTTCACACGGTTTTTGGCGACCCCTGCTCTCTTTACCTCATTCCCCTTAAAGACAGTGTATTCCCTGGGAGCTCGGGGAGTGATCCCTAATTAGCTGTCAGGTGATAGCGTGCCGCTTTCATTGTGCTGCTCCCGCTGCCTCGCTGCGGGCTATGTGGTCTGCAGTCAGTCTCAGGCTAAAGTGACAGATCATCTCTCTATAAAGCAGCCCCCAGCAGCTCAAAGGCACCACTTGGTCCTTACAAAGAGAGCCCAACTACCATATTAAAAACAAGTCACTGTAACATCTCCCAACAAATGCTTGAGCAGTTCTGTCAAATAAAAACAATTGAGACTGATATGGTTCTACACATCTGAATTATTTAGCACTTCTTATGTCTGTCAGTCTGATCCAAATATGCTCCTTATTTGATGTTTAAAATCACTTTTCCTGTAAGAAAAATAGCTATTGACTACATTTCCCAAAAAGCTAGTCTTTATGTAGCAACTTCATGAGAGGTGACTCTTGAGATAACAGATATGATTTCTTCCTGTCTGCTGGTGTTTCAGTGCAGGGCTCCTCCAGGCAGTTCCAGTATCCACCCGGGCAGCAGTGGGACCTTGTTTGAAGGTCATGTCAGCACCGGGAAGTAAGCGCTAGACCTTTTTGCGGTCAGGGTAAATGTACGAGGCGGCCCTGCGGGAGCACTCTTTCCCTCTCTTCAATCGCCGCATAACAGGCCCTTGTAGAGCCAAACTGTCTGCGACACATCAGCACTTAGAAATGAAAACCCCTCAGCCAACCCAGTGACGGCTGCGGTCTTACTACGCCGGCTGGATCCTCTCTTGATAGTATAGACAACACAGATCAGTCTGCTGACGGGCACACATGCACTATACACTACACCTTGACCTGCTCATGCACGTGGTCATGTCTATGTAGTTATGGTGTTTTTGTTTAATAATGTTGATAATGTCGATGCTAAAGACACCTTCTCTGTAGCAGCAGAAATTATTTCAGGAAGTTTAATCACACATACATTTCCATGCACACAACATTCAATTAAGTCACAAGGAGTGGCTCTTTGTGCCAGTCCCAAGCATGGATAAATGGAGAGAGTTGTGCCAGGAGGAACGCATTATACATTTATACTATATGATCTACTATATTTCACAGCCTTTAGAAAATGCACAGTCTTCTTTGTGTTTGGTATAAAATAGATGTATGACTGAATGAGAATCAGTAAATGTATTGGTTTCTACTTGTCTTGAACATTTGTTCTATTGACATTTATAACCCGTTTCTTTCCTTTATATGTGATTTATACAAGCACAGTGTACAGTCAGTATGTATCCAGTGGATCAATGAACTGCAGTGACATACTGTTCTCTTGATATAATTCTCTATCCTCTTTTCTTATGTGTAGTAATATGCAGCTGCTCTTGCATTTACCATCTTGTACAAATAAACAGTCTAACAATGTGAGTGAGACAAAGCAGAATATACTGACATCTCTCCATCTGTCGGTGAGGCCAATCATTTGAAGGAGCCGAGAAAGCAAATTTAACAGTTCTAATGCTCCAGCCGAGAAACTTAATTTACCAATTTGCAGGAAGACAAGATGGCAGGAAACAAGCCAATTTGCCACGTGTGCAGCACACAACAAACCGGGCTCTCGCTCACTCACTCTCCGCCGGCCTCATGAGAGGTAATTATCCCGAAAAAAGAATGCCATGCTGTATTAAGATGTGGCCGCATCAAAACGAGGGAGACAGCATCATTAGACGTAATTATGAGGGAATTAGAAACATCATTTAACTAAACGAGCAAATAATGTCCAGGATATTGAAGAAGCTGCCTGCACTTCTGCCGACCGCTGCAAGTCCCATTATAAAAATTGTAGGTCTTTAATAGAATAATGACGTGCTTTATCTTCTCTCTGAGAGGGTCTTGTGGGAGAGGCAGAAAACAACTGTTGCACAGCCCTGTCTACTCACTGCGGCCCTCTCTTGAGTAAGTAGCACAGGGGCCTTCAAGATAATCCCCCTATTATCCTTACAAATACAAAATGGAGAGTAGAAAATTGTCCGTCACATCCATTATTGTGTCAAAGGTAATGCTAATGGACTTATCTCTAGAATAATAGCTGATTTCTCCACACGAACAGTTGCGGATAATAGTTTGATGCACGTTGTGCAGAGAATGGCACTTGACGCAGGCAGTTCAAGAAATGGTCGGTAATTTACCAATGAAACATAATGCTTTTTCCATTAAAGTCCTAATGCAGACTTTTTGGTTAAATATTGTTCTTAGGGAGCTTAACGTGGGAAGAGAAAGAGTGCATGTGCTTTGCCTTTAGTTACAAAAATCCTTCCATTTTGTATTTAAGTAATTCATAAAGATGTCGTTTATACATTTAGATGGTAGTTATGTGTTTTCAGGGCTTTATGTGGTTGACATTCAAATGTAGGTCCAATCAAAGGAAGGCTAAAGTGGAGTATATAGAACATTACTATTAACATGGGGAGATGGACTTCTACTGCAGTACTTACATCAAGCAATCATTTTAGACTACAACTACCACATAGTATATCTTTATTTACAGTTTACAGTCATGTTTATGCTGTATCCAAAGCATTTTAAAGGGTGCTATGAAAAGTAACTATATCAGAACTAAATCTACAATCGGTATGTTGATGTTGTGTTGAAGCTGTGATTGGTGATATATGAATATCACCAAAATATGAACAGCCATATAATTCAAATGTGTGAAGATATAAGGCTCTGGAGTCAAACTGGGGCTTAATCAAACTGTTTTCAGTTGGGCATTTGCAAACCTTTCTGTGTACAATTTCTAAAATGTAATATACTGTATGATCCATAGTCATTCTGTGGCAGAGTTAGCATAAGTGGCACATTAGCTCCAAATTTCCCTTCTGGATCAATGTTATTATTTTTTATTATTATTATTTACATTAAAATGTATTTAACAAGATTGCTCCAAATTCTCTTTCTCCATACGCCTGATAACATACAGTATCCCTCTACCATTGAGAATAAATATGGCGGCGAAGAAGAAGAATGGACCAGAGATTATAGCGGGAGGGGGGAACAAACACAATTTCCCTTCAGCTCCTTCATTTCCAGTTGATATAAAACAGAAATCATGAAAAATCACTTCTGGTCCGAGCTCTCCTTTTTAACCATTAAGCCATAAATACAGAAGCTGGTTAAAGGTAGCGGATGACAGGGCCTGCCTCAAAAACCTTGTTAGGCTCCTCTCAAATTCATTTAGGCAGCAAACAGGTCTTGAGAGTTGTCTGGCTTAATGCATGGCGATTGCTTTTAAAACTCTCGTCTGGAGGCTGAACCCTGGACTCTGCATCTGCTCGGTGTTGTATTTCAGAGCATTTTCACGTTCGGATGAGATTTACTTTTGCAAATCAAATCGAAGCTGGATAAAAATGACTACAATGAAGCTGTGGCTTAATACCGGCTGAATTATGTTGGTATAAATCGTTTGAAATCTTATGAACAATCAAAAAAACGTGAGGAACACAGAGGTATCTTATAGGATCGTGTTCAGTTTTGACTTATTTTATACATACAGCTTTTGCTCGGGCTGTATTACACTATTCTGTTTTTTATTGGGGGCCTGAAAATAAAATATCTTTTCTTGCCCCATGCCAAATTTTTTGAGATGTGCTGCTGCCATCAAACTGAACTAATATATCTTAAATGTATATCATAGTAATACATCAGCCTACTGTCATTTACATTTCACAGTGTGCCGTGTGATTTTTTTGGTATTGAGTTTGTAGATTTATAGGTTAAGTGATAGTTAATACAGCCCCTTTATACATAACCTGAAGTGAGTTTTGATCTACACCATGTTATTCCAAGGAGTTTAAAAGGGTGATATCCGCAGGTTTCGCTGTAATTCATTATCATGTAAATACACCTTAAAATACCCAAGAATCAATTTGTCCAACGCTGCCTCTCTCCACTCTGCCACTCTCTCTCTCTGCGTGTGTAGCCCACAGTTCCCATTACTCCCATCATAAATTACCACGCCCGGTGAATTACACTTGCTTTTCACCTTAGCAGGCAGGTTTGATGAATCCTAAGGCACAACACATCATCTCAACAAATCTTCATCACCGCGCCACTCGCCGTCTCTCCGCAGTTTAAACCACTTCAAATCATTTTCATTGCCTCGCTATTAAAATGTGTAATTCACAGCCGCCATTGAGCTGATACATGACATCAACGTCCTCTTTTTTTACCCCCCAATCCTTTTCATGCCCTTCTATCTCTCGCTGTGCGTCTTTAAATCAGCCAAACTGGAGCTGACAGGTCATGCAGATTCCCCACAAGTCAGCCAGGTGCAAACATCCATCCAAAAATAAGCAGCCCGTCGCCGTCACACCTGATGACATAATGACCACTTGGGAAACTAATAAACAGCTTCATTCAACCAAAGCTATTGCTCCTTTTCATAACCGCCACCCCCTCCTCTCCTGTTTCTGGTGCCTCCGATATGTCACATCATCCACCTCGGCGCCTCACCTCTCTGCCGGCTGTCGGAGTTAGCCATAAATCACTGTTGTTGTCGATCCATTTTCCCCGCGAAACATAGGGCTGCAGAAATTGGGTCAGGCATAATCTACAGGGCAGCCGAGCCAGCTAGTTGTGATCATGCTAGGTAATGTAGCCATTAGCACTCATCCACGGAAAGACTGAGGAGAGAAGAAGAGACGCTGGTGGTCTCTTGAATGTAGATACTGTTTTGACATTTGTATGCACAGTTAAGATATGTCTGACCAGTCCAGCTAAACTATGTCATTCCTGTGAAAACCTCAATGTATCTATGTGTTTAATAGAAAGAACAGTGAGAGTCTTGAACTTCGTCGAGGTGTGTCTTCATGTGGTGTAGTCTTACAAGGCCTGCTGCCCGAGGAGCCTGGAGACGCAGACTTCAAATGTGAAGAGAAGTCGATCCCAAAGGCGTGATCGGCTTCAGGTGGCATTTGTCCCTACACTGTGCATTGGGAATGGTTTGACCACTTTATTATTAACAGTCTCTCTAGAACTGTCTGATAATAGTTTCTGCCAACATGACTCTATTTTGCAATTAAGATTTTGCAATTAAGATTTTTACTATATTACTATATTACTAAGTGGGCAAACCTGAGAGACACTGCACAAATGACAAATTAAATACCTTCATTTTATTATTATGTCCCAGAAGTCAATAACAAGAATCTTCTCAATAATGCTAAAATCTGGTAAATAATGCTATAATTACATTTTTAACAATTAGCAATATACACCATTTGTTGCTTTAGGCTTTTTTAATATATATATATATCCAAAGTAAGTGTAAATAAAATAATAAATAAATAAAATAATGACTAAAAATGTAAATACTACAGCTGCAAATCTCATAATTAGACAGAGATTGAATACTGTTTTATAACAAATGAATTACACTTGTGTATAAGAAGATGTCATTTGGCTAATCTTAAGTCTTTAATTAGTTTAGTTTCACAAAATAAAGCAACCAAAATGTTTCACTGAAATAGAAAATTTATTCCATGGCAGTTATTATTGAAAGTCTAAATTACAATAGAAACGATGATATTTCCTGTGAATGGAAGATTGAGCTGGTCCTGGAGCATTGGGTCATGTCAGGTTCATCAGGATTTATTTGAACCTATTGTTTGGTAGAAAACAATGTAAAAGACCAGGCCTCGTCAGTGCGTGTTCTGTTTTAGTGATGATGAATACGCTGTACTGAAAAGTAACATAACGAAGACAAATCAAATAAGGTACAAAATTATTATTATTAAGAATTATACACATGGTGTATTTTAACATTGGGAAGCTGATTGCTTTCAGTGAGACATACAGTTGCTGCATAATAGAAATATCTCAACAAATGAAGTGGTCATATACAGGGCTGATGTCCAGACGCAGTGCAGTCTGTCAGTACTCGAGCTTGTTGTACAGGTTGTATAAAGGTAGAGCTGGCAGGTTGCTCCCGGGGTAATACAGCGGAGTAGGAAAGGCAATAGAGCGCGGCACAGGGACCCGCAGTAACGAGTTGTCTCTGAAAACCAGCGGCATGCCCACAAGAGTCTGTGCCGAGGCGTGCGCCATGTTGGCTGCCTCCAGTTCGGCCGAGAGTTGCCGCTTCCATTTGTTCCTGCGGTTCTGAAACCACGTCTTGACCTGCGTCTCTGTGAGCTGGAGGCTGGAGGCGAGGCAGGCCCGCTCTGAGCTGCTCAAGTAGCGCTTCATGTCGAAGGTGGACTCTAGCTGGTACACCTGGCTCCGGGAGAACACCGTGCGGGTCTTCTTCTTTGCGCCCTGTTTGTCCGCGCTGTCCTGCCGCTCCTCGGACAGAGGAGACATGTGGCACGCGCGCTCCTGCTCTTCCTTGAAGTCCTGCAGCAGCGGCCGGCGCGGCTCTGCCCCAGACAGCAGCCCTTTGGCAGGACCTGTGCGTAAAAAGGAAATGTTTAGGTTTTGTGGCACACCGTGGAAAACCACCATTTGTGTAGTGCCAGAACTGCCTCAGTGAGTTTGATATAAACACCAGCAGAGTGTGAAGTCTCCCGTGCACTATTATTTAATTCACCTCTATTTAACGCTCAATTGACGGCGTGTGGTGCGCCATTTTGGAAACGTGTTTCATCAATTATTGCAGCTCAATTGAATTTGAAATGAGAGGAAAAGGCAGAGGTGTAATTATTATGATTATCCCAGTAGCATCCAGACCCTCCTCCGTAATAATGACAGCTTCACACGCACTGTGTTTAACAAGCAAACGGTGAGTATGCACCTGTACACGGCCACAAGTATAATAAAGGACTCAATAACATATATATATACATCAATAACATATATATATATACATATATATATATAAACAACAATAACAGATATATATATATATATACATATAATCAT
>JAVQKC010137354.1:0-18338 GCA_036025475.1 Philypnodon macrostomus
ATCAAAAAAGTGATTAAGGTCCCATTGGTAACAGTTGTAGCACGTATGGGCAGACGTACGGGGCCGTTTTCGCCGATATACACCTTGCTGTCGGGGACGACAGCACAGGCCTAGTTTTACATTCAAGGATACACTGCCCAGGAGAGTTACAGATGTTATCCCCAGGGGGCGCTGTGCTGGTCATCCGGACAGCATTGGGGAACTGGGAGAGTAGCCGTAAGCTGAATTCTTCAAGCCACTCGTACTCTTTGCCTCGGTATATAAACATCTTATTCTGCAGCACAAAATGTTAAACCAGACAATAGTGTTGCAAAGAGATCTCTCATAATATACAAAGTGCAACAACTCACTGTTACAACATTACAGTACTCACTGTTGTCAAGTGTCATCATAATGCCAAAGACTGCTTATTGCAAATGGCCTCAAGATACATTTTGAAAAGGCACGTCTTGGCATATGAGCTAGTGGCTGAGGGTTGTGAAAGGTATTGCTTTATTGAAATATCAGTGACAATTCTCTTACCCTGAGAAAAGAAGGGAATCCAATGCCATAATATCCCACAGCAAAGTATTCAGGCTGTGGCCGCATTGCATGCATAATATCTTCATAAAACTGGGCTTGTTGTTTCTATAAAAAGACAAAGAAGTTCAAGTATTGGTAAGGATAATACATATTTTTACTTTAATTTTCATAATAGCCAAAAATACTACTAGATGAGACCTTCTGCAAAGAGACTTTTTGTACAGTCAGTGGTTCATTCAGATACACATTTTAAAAGGATAAAAGCATGCTCACCTTTATCTACATTTGCTTTTCACACACTTCAAATGAATACATGAGTCACATAATAAAGCATGTACGAGTAAATGTTTTTGTCATTAAATACAATGGACACATCCTCTTACCAGCAGCTGACTCAGCTCCATGAAGTCAAACATGTGGCTCTCGTGCATCTTGGCTAGCTGCTTGCCCAGCTCAATGGCTTTCTCCCACATCTAAAATGACATGTGCACAACTAGATTACAAGAGCACATAACGCACATACATAAAACTCACAGCCAGACTTTGCCATCTGTCCAACAAAAAGATCTGAATGCAAATGAAAAACCTGTGGCTCTGTGCATCCCTAAGGACCTTGTTCAATAAGGAATCTCAAACTTTTAATTTTGTGTCATTTGAACATGGATACTAAGGATTATTCAGTTATACAGTGAACTTTATTTCTTCCACCAAATATTGTGGAAATGCTGGTCCCAGGTGAAGTCTGTATGCTCTACATTAGCCTTCTGCAGCTGCATGTTTGCAGCCTTGAGGTCTGGGACTGCACCCCTCTCTCTGGAGTAGAGAGATATGTGGAATGGAAACCACTTTGACCAGAGGGGTGACTGTTTACTAGAAACTAAATTTATCATAATACAGTGAGCATCATCACCACAGTCATGTGCCCTGAGTTGGGTCATTGGAGACAAACAGAGGGAATCTGTTGGGAATGTTTCTGGAGCTCGTCGTTTTTGTTGTATAATTTAAATGTTACATTTAAACATTCACTAATGTTGGTGAAGATAGAACAAACCTTGGTTACGTTTAAGAAAAAACTAGAAGCAAAAATTAAATTGGAAGTAGAAATAAATACTGGTAGTATACAAATATTGCAGAAGGGCTTTGCACATAACCAATTATATCACAAAAATTGCATATTGTATTATACAGTAATTACATATGGATAATAGGGAAGTTGCACAGATGGGATGCACAATTACACACTGGGATTATGGTTACATTACAAAGCAGTGACACTTTACGCTGTTGCAAAGGAGGAATACAGAAGCCTGTGCATCTTGACAGGAGGAGATACATTACTCCGTTGCTGGAAGTAAACTCTTACCTTGCCCTTGTCCAAATAACATATGATCTCCTGAAACAGCCTTTCTTTGAGCTCCTGTTGGGTCCACTGATGCTGTCCATCACGTGGGATCAGATGAGGTGCACAGGGTTTGTCGGACCACTGAGAGAACAAATCAGCTTTTAGAGGCATTGTTTTGAGGAACAGCCACAAGAAGTTACAAAAGCTATAGTCTTAGATTTTCAGTTTGATACCTCAAGTAACTCGGCATGTAACAGCAGAGTGTAAGCAGCCTCTGTGTAATTCTCACAGTCAAGGTGGAGGTCCCGCAGCTTGTACAGGTACCTGGTTAACAGAGGACATTAGTTACAAAATATTTGTTGTGCCATTAAAACAATGCAGTTGTTTTACTAACCGGATGTAAATGTCCTCTCTTTTCTTCTCTTTGTAGAAATTCTGTAAGACACAATGCATTCATTTGATACATATTATTTTAAAGTAGGCCTATGTAATGAATGTCTACTGTATAGACAGACTGTTAAAGACATTTATAGCCACTTCGTACCAGCACATTGACAGTGCAGCTCATGCGGTGCTCCGGACTCTCATCGTGGGTGATGGTGCGATATGCCAGGAGGTTCTCCAGCAGACTGCTGAGCAGCAGAGCCAGCTCTTCCCCCGACTGTGACAGGTATCTGTGGCGTCTGCAATACTCCAGCAATCTGCACACACAAAGAAACCGCTTTAAAAAAAAACTACACAGAAAGGGCAGGAATACAAGCGTCAAGGTCCCTTTTACTGACAAGCATATTAACAGATTTTTGCTTTTGGAATTTGTATATACTGTATATAAGCACATGTAAAATACTGTTTTGTATTTATATATATGTTTTTCTGGGTCCTTGAACACTTACAACCTGAAAGTCCTGTGCCATTCTACCAAATTCATCAGAATCCATCAAATGTTGTACCTTTACAACAACTTTAAAAGATACAATTTAAGTTTGATGTGCCTTACGTTTTCTCCAGGAGGACTTTGTACTGCTGATCCCCTTGGCCTCCTTCTACCTCTTGATCCAATTTTGTTATCAGTTCATTCTCAAACTGCAAAGATAAGAAGGAAATTAAAACTACTACTAATACTATCATGCACATCACAGATGTGCTATTTAGCCAGGAGCTACTGGAGTCAGGTTGTAACAAAAACACCAATGTGTACAACACATCTGAAGAAAAGAGGTTGTACTTTTTCAAATGTGCGTCCTGGGCTGAAGTTGTGCTCACACTGCATCATATCAAAGAAGATGGGAATAGTATCTTTCCTCAGTTCAGGCTCTGGTACCAGGGTGACCTCCAGGATGGGTCCAACCATGGCTGGGATAAACTTAATTTTGTTTTGACCTGAGGAAAAACAAAACATAATCACACTTACATATCATAGTATGACTAGAGAAGACAATAAGCTAGCTCTTCATTTCAAAACATAGAGGAGATGGTTAATAATGTGGGAAAGAAAAACAAACATAATCAAACAGTGAAACTCTATCTTTACATTCCCATGCAATTATATTATATAAAATATAAAACTGTATAAAATATACAGTTTCTCTATGTAGTTTCAGATGGGGCTCACCAAGATTATTCCACATCTCTTTTATTTTAAAGCCCATAATCTTCCGCATGTCTCCATATCTGGAACAAATGTTACGTTACAGCACTATTAGATTGAGTGTGTACTAAGATAAACTTTCTGATGAATAAAACTGCTTGTACTTGTTCAGAATTTTATTTCTCTTCTCTTGGGAGAACTTCTCCAATTGTAGCGTCTTATGTGTGATGAAGGCCACGGTCAAAAGAAAGTAGTTATTCCACAGCTGTGAACAGAGGATTAAAAAGTCTTATTTACCTTCTCATAACATCACTTTTGTATTTTCTATTTTAGGAAAAATACCTGTTTATTAAAGTGTGCAGGGTCAAGGAAGTACTTATTGAGGATATCAGAATACTGGCTCATGGCTCGCAAAAACACCTGCATCTGCACCAGGTTCATGATCATCCAATCAGCGGGGAACACTTGTCCCATAAGGTCAATGAACATGTGAAACGTCTCCATAAGAAAGTCCTGTGGGCAAACAATAACATTATAATAGACCATTTCATTTTTTCAGTGATTTAATTGTGAATGCATGTCACAATCACAATGAAGGCTACAGGAATATACTACATTCCTGTAGCCTTCATTGTGATTGTGAATGCAGGTCAGAAAACTCAAAAAACCTTAAACCTGCATTGCATCATTTACCACTTTTAATTACAACATTTGTACGTCTGTAGCTCTAACCAGTAATGAAAATACAGTATACCAGAGGATAATAGGTTCATTCAAAGAGAGTAAAATTTGACTGATGAGCACTCAAAGAGCCTGAGTCACGAGGCTCTGGACAGGTTTGTTTACAGACCTTCTTTTTGAGTTTGTGATTTTTTTTATTAACTTTCTCCAGTTAAAAAAATATATTTTTAACAAAGTGGTGTCAGGGTGAACTTTGGGTGGCAAAAAAGCTTCTGAAAATACTCAAATATAACATGGACAAAGTCAGAATCTGTCGACACTAGACCCAGAAACACAGCCATGCGTTCTTTCTCCACATTACTTATGGGCTGTCAAGCTTTTTTTAATGACACCTCGAGTACATTCAGAATACCAAACCCAGTACATGACTACATTAGCAAAGCTGAAAATATCCCGACTGGCTCACTGTCACTCAGAAAAATGGATTTAAACCAAGGCTATTTGGGGTTAAATGTCCTTTCAACTCAGCATGCGAACACATCTTTGACATGCAAGCATTTTCAAAAACCTAAATAGGGTCTAATGCAGAATGCAGTTATCTTATACAATCTAGTCAGAACATATTTTACACAGGTTTAGTTGTATTTGTTATATCTGTAAAGCACTTGCAATAATTACACTATACAACTATAAGACTATAATGCCATGTACTTTCCTGAAACATCAAATATGAAGAATTTATTGCAGTATTGATAGCTATGACCGGTCACATAATACCCCCACTGTCTAATGGAAGCCCACTAACATCCTCATTATGTCCAACCAATCCAGCACATGAAATGTCTATAATCAATAATCTCTTAAGGAGCTGTAAGTGGCCTGGCTGGTTTAATGCCTGTAATTGATGAGCTGTTTTAGGACGAAATGTGGCCAACAGAGGAGCAGGACTTAAGGACACACACTTACAATAATATCTTGTCTCGTCTTGAAGGTGCTGATGTAGTGGGTGTAGTGCATGTCATCCATTTGCTTCAGGATAGCCGTCATGCAAGCTAGATAGTGACCCTGCCAGAAAGCATACGGGCCATTACTTCACAATAGCATTGGGAACTAATGTAGACTTACAAAAGCGTATTATTGTATTTTTAACAAAGCTGGAAGTCACATCTATGTAGACTGATGTGACTAAATAGCTACTGAGCAATGCAGTATGGCATTAATATTAAAATGACTGCTGAGGATGTAGCCGTCAAGGGCACATTTCAGCAGAACAGACACTTACAATGAGTGGGGATGATCTGTCCATGCCAATGACTGTACGGTTAACCCTTCGCAAAAGTCGATCCATTATGAGCTGAACATGCCCTCTGGTGGGACCCTGCAGACACACACAATGCACTCAAGTTCAATTGAGATCAGAGGTGTAACTTAATATAAGGCAGCTAATAGACAAATTTACATTAAACCAATTCTTCTTTTCTGTATGGCTTTCTGAGACCACAACTGCAAAAAACAACTGCTTCCCAGTGTATATTTATTCACGTATTCTTTTTAGGTGTCAGCAACTCTCAGCAACAGTGGGCCTTAGACGGGGTTCACTCTGGACAACAGCCAATTAGTCATAATGATGGCACATAGACAACAATTCACTAGGCACAATTCAGAGTTGCTAGTGTACGATGAGTTGCATACTATCCGTAAAGTCTTCATGTCCAATTTCCCTCCTCACACAAAGCTCTAGGTTTAGTTGTGCTTGGGACCGGCACAACGACTACACTGGTTTGGTGCGCCCCCCTCTGGTCGGGTTAAATTCACACAATCGTATATCTTCAACTTAAAACTAGAATACCATGAGACAGCAATAAATAATAAATTAAGCTAAAAGAAAAAAAGTGTAACTCACTGACACACATGAAGCAAAATTAGCTTAGTTTAAAATTAGTTTAATTAGTGGTAATCAATGGTAATTATATTGTTATGGAAAAATGAAAGCAAATAAATGTAATTGCAGTGCTTTAGCGTACTACTAGGTCTACTCAGTGCCTTTGGTGGATTTGTGCCGTGCTAGTTCTGAACATACTGTGCACATCTGTTAGACTTGAGTAAAGATGAAAGGCAGGTAGCGGCTCTAAATGCTTTCTTCAGTCTATATTTCTAAGTGAACATAATGTTTGAATTTTCCCGTGACCCCATTTCCAAATCCTTACCACATCTTTGCGATCCAAGTTGTCCAACACTGTGCTCAGCAGCTGGACACAGGCCTCGTAGTCGGGTTTGCAAGAGTTATCGTCCAGCTGTCCACTTAGCTGGTCAGTCACCAGTGGCAGAAGGACATCTCTACAGTCTGTGGTCAGTAGAAGGACATAAAAAGGTAAGGTTGTTACACTTACCTTGAGTATCAGTTTATATAAATGCACTGTTCATGCACTGAGTCATTTCAATGCATACTTGAGTAATACTTAAGTATGATTTTGAAGTGACAGACTTGAGTCCAATGTATTGTGTGAAAAAAACCCTGAAAATATCTGAAAAATTGGGTTTGTAATTTTTTAGTTTATAATTTTGAAATACTAGAATGAATATTGATTTTGTTCTTTCTTTAACTACATAAAAACATTCTGAATCAATTTAATCTCTACTAAATTTCTGACTGTTCTGGGAAACTCTGACTGAAGCAGAGAGATCTTGTTAATGCCGTTGACCTGACAAACTTGCATCTTAGTGTGAGCGTAGTCTGAAGTTTTCCCCTGTTTTCAGAGCCTTGAGTACTCATACCTGGCTGTTTGAAAAGGTCACTCTCCACCATTTTACACATGCAGCCCAGCTTCTGACGCACAAGCTGCAAATCAGGAATGCTCTCAATGAATTTTGCTAGGAGAATGCTGTCAAAAGGATAAGAAAGTTATTTTGCTTACGTGTTTTGCTTGGAGGAAATTATAGTCAAGTAGGACTAATGAGCGGCACAGCAAGACATGAGAATAGTGCCTAATTTACCCACAAGTAAATATGATATTTGCAAAGAGACAAGCAATTATCATTTCTTGCTGAGTACACTCTCCGGGGAGTTACCTTAGCTCGATGGGATCAAAAACAGTCTGGATGTCATTAATGATGCTGGGGAGGTATTTCAATATTGCCCCCTGAAAGTGCAACAGAACAAGTCTCATCAGTTTGAACCACGGGGGGGCGATTATGCCACTGGAGGGTTGGTAAAACATCTTTTTAACAGAAAAAAATCCCCCATTCTGCAAGACTACACCAACACAAATACCACATTTATTTTCAAAATTCTAGGGTAAGTGAAAAGGATATGATAAAACACAGGTTAAACTGATCATTTCACATTCCTGCTGCAGTTGAGCACTTACTGACTACTTAATTAGCTAGACCTTGTACATACAATAGTACATGCCATGTGGTGTAGTCTTCTGCAGCTGTAGCACATATACATCTTGTATGTTGAGATTGTTGCCTAACAAGTGTTTATCTGAGCTAATGTTGACTTTCTATTATCAGATCTTATTAGCTAGGCATTTTCGCCCACTGAAATGCAAATTAATTTTGTCGCTTTTTTTAAACATTTCTCTGTAAACACTTATACATGGCGCTATGTGAAAACCCCTATAGATTATTTGTACTGTGAAATGTTGTCCACCTGGCACCAACAACTACATATGTTCAACACCACCTGAAGTTCACCAGGTTGTGCATGACCAAATTGATGCGATATAGAAGGCAGATTACTTATTTCCTCAAGCGGGTGAATAGGTCTAAAAATAAACATGTATTTTCTTTTTTTATCCAATTAGAAGTGAGGATATGCTGCCACAGTGTTCACAAGTTTTAAATAATGGCAGATGAGGCTTAAACTAGCAGCAGGTGAGCCTAATGTGTGCCTACAGTAGCCATATTGATTGTTGGCAAATATTTTTAATGCATACTATTATTGTTCGAGTTAAATAAGCTGCTGCTTCTATAACTGCTTTAGTCATTGCCAAATCCAGAGCTATGTTTTCTGAACACTGGCCAAAGGGACAGATTTGATCACTTCTTTTATGTGAAAAAACTGTGCAGAAATAAAATACATTTTGTAGCAATATGGTGCAACACAAACTTTACCTCACATACTCACATCAATAGTACTATATAACACCAACCTTTATTTTCACTCCCTCATCTAGTGGTCTGTCCATAAGAGTGTTGAAGGAGAGAAATAGACTGCGAATGGAGTTGGAAAATGCATCTCCGTCTTCACTGTTTCCATAGAATCTGAAACGCCAAAGTCATACATTTAATGAAATCCGCACAAAAACAGATATGCATGCGATAGTCTATCTATATATAGCTATCTATAGATATATAGAGCTATATAGATAGAGATATATAGCTATCCATCTATCCATCTATCCATCTATCTTAACAGCACCAGTATACAATAAATATTATTAAGAATTGCATTGGATTAAATGTACATTAAATTTGTAGTTTAAAAGGTTTCATGAAGACAGTGATGGCTGTAGGCTTCTGCAGAATATAAAAAAGTAAAAGTCAAATAAAATTGTGATACTCAAAAGCGGGATCTTGGTTTAGTACTTTTTTTTACCATATCACTCACCCTAGTTTGACTACAGTAAAAAGCTGATATTCTACTAGTCAAAAACAGTGTGTGAATAAAACCTAAAGACTAAACCAGGACTCAGCCCAGACTTACTAGAATTAAACTATGGCTAAATCAGAACACCACCAAGACTAGATCAGGGTTCTTTTCTTTGTATCATTTCGTTATGCATATGCAGCAGCTTGTGTCTGTGATACCTTAGATATAGGACCCGAGACTGCACAATAAACCTGAACAGGTACTTGAGTGCTTTGAGAGCTGAATAGAGCCTCTCGGTCAGGACAGGCTCCTCTGCATGGCCCACATATTTGTTAAGCACCCGGGTTAGCTTCCTGAAAAAGTGAATGAGTCAGGAATCAAGGTCTGTCAGTAATTTGAGTGTAGGTGGAAGAGAAGAGCAAAAGAAGCACTAAAAATAAAAAGCATGAAGGCTTGTTTGCCATCAAAGGTGAAGAAATGTCTACGGGGGACTCACATGTAGGCCAAAGTGGCACTGAAATGCTTGTTGATGTAGGTTTCCAAGACAGGGTTGAAATGCTGGAACTTGATGTCGCCAATAAGTGTGATTATAAAAACCTAAAATAAAAAATAAAAAACTTTTTACTTAACTAAACCACGTTAACTTTCAGAGCTTTCAAAAAAGGTAGAGGTGCCAATTAACAGTCGAATGGCATCTAAGAGGGCCTCGATCAAAATGGTTCAAGCTACAAGAGCATTCATATTACATCTAAACCAAAACATTGATGCTGAATTCTGAGAACACTTAAAATAATGCTTAAAAGAAATGTTCAGTAAATTGCAGTAATTGTTTAAGATCATAAAAAAACTAACCAGAGCATTGAAGACATGTGTGTCATATGTGTCCTTTTCAGAGGTCTCCATCATGATGCTAAATAAGGCATCAAGTGTGTCCTGGAGAAACTGTGCATACAAAATACATGTGTTTTATAATGGCTATTAGAAAACACAGAAGTCATTTTCATGTAAAAGCCTCACTTTGACAATCTCTCCTCCTTCTACCTCCATCAACCTCTGCAAATTCTGCTCCAGCTCCTCAGGATTTGACCGCCAGTTCAACAGACCCAGCAAATCCACTGCAAACAAACCATAATACAATGCGTGCTATATATTAAAAACTCTCTACTGCTCAACTAAGTCAACTCAGGCTGGAATCTATCCCAGTTGTTTCTGGTGGCTGTGGACACCTTGGACAATTGGCAGACAATCACAGAGCACTTTGAGAAACAGACAGAACACAATTCACCATTCATTCAAAGAGAGACAGTTTGTTCCAAAAGTTCACCTGTAAATGCATGTCTTTGGCCAGTGAGTGGAAGCCAAAAGTGCCAAAAATAGTACAGAAAACTACTACTATAGAAATAGAAATTGGCTATATTGTAGTGACTAGGACTGCACAACTTTTGTTATTACAGTGTCAGAAAATGCAATACAAATATATCAAAAAAGCATCATGTGGCAAAACTAAGACCAAATTAAATATTATACTTTATTTGGTCACTTTCTAAATTCGATTTTGAGTGCAAATTCCTGTCAGATAAAAAACTATTATGATGATGCAATAAACATATGTGGATTGGCAATAATACTTCAAATCTGCGTTATAATGTGCAGCCTCACTGGAAATTAAAGAGGACCAAAAAAAAAAAAGTGCTTAATGCTACCGTTCTGAGTGAGCTTCGTGGAGCAGGTGAGTGTGGCTATCTGGAAGCTGTCTTTGGTCATGGGAATGGCTCCTGTGTGGTGAAACTGCTTCCCTGTCTGTCTTTCCTTCTCCTCCACTTCCGTCCACGTCGCTGGCAAGGTGAGATAAACCTTTGCATCCTCCGATTTTTTCCCATCAACCTAGGGGAAATATATAAAAGAGGAGAATGAATGGCGTAGTAGCATATTGATTGCGGGAGATCTAATTTCATATTTATTGATTGAGGTGAGATTCATGCATAATCCATCTACCTGCTGTCAGCTATTCAAGACAAAGATTTCTGTGTAATTGAATGAACGCAATAAACATTTCCTACTTAATATTAAGATGGGAACGGTGAATACGAGTTTATATCACATGAAAAGATTCAGAATTGTCACAGTACCTTATAGACAATAAGTTCATGCCTGCCATCTTTCAGCGTCGTCCCGTCAGGTCTCATAAGGTTTACAAAGGCCATTCCAAAGGGCTTTTCAGATTTGTCCCGTGCTGGAGGGTGAAACGGGAGCAGAAGAGACAAGAGACATGGTTAGTAACAAGGGCTGTACATAGAAGTGTTGAAACACAGAGGTCCAAAAAGACGTGTTCAGGGCGACTGTTGAGGTAGAATAATTTAGTCACACCCGCAATAATTTCAGGTTTAGACCCATTTATAAGATCGAGTTTAGTCCTGGTTTATAACTTTTTTTAGTCTTAGTGCAGACTTGGTTTAAACCAGACTAATCCTGGTTTCGGTCTAGATTAAACCTGGTTTAGACCTATTCAGACCTGGTTTAGTCCCTATTTAGTCCTGGATTAGAATTGGACCAATTCTAATCCAGGATTAAGAATTCTGGTTTATACCTGGTTTAGACCTAGTTTGGACCTTTTAGACTTATTTTTAAGACCTGATTTAGTGTTGTGACTTTGTGAGAATGTTAGACTCAATATATACATAGTACCTTTTGTCTAGATTATGGCCCTTAGATTAAACATTTCAGAAATATATAGGGTTGCACTCTGTGAGCTAAATGCTTTGCGCAGCCATGCTAGCTTTAACTCACTGTAACTTTATTATGTATGGCAGCAGGATTATGTGTGGGTGTACTAACAAATAGGACCGAGTCACTTACAATCCTGGGACGACCGATGCCGAAACATCACCCTCAGATGACAGCGGCATACGTCTTCAATGGGAATTGTCACCTTGCAAGGACAGGGAAAAGTCATGGGAATACAGCATTATCCATATGAAAAGGAATGTTATCAGTTGAAAAGATTTGCATGGGTATCGGCACACGTACGACCCCCGATATCTCTCCCTGAAGATTTTTTCCATTACATAGAGCTATCGGAAATCTATATAGGAATCTAATTGGGCAACGGTGGGATCATATTTTACGCAAACATACATACCTTCACAGTCTCATTCCAACACGGCTGCTTCACCTGATAGTATATAACGGACTTGTACTCTGTGATGCCGTCATAGCCAGCTCCTGGAAATATTGCTTTCTTTGGGGGAAAAAAAAAAAAAAAAAAAAAAAAATCGATTAAAGAAAAGCCATTATTTGACTATTATGAGAGACAGATCAATTTTGCTTTCTGGTGTGTTTGCAACATTTGGAGAAAGATGACTCTGCGATGAGGGTCAATTATCTAAAGTTGTAAATAAAAAAGAAAAGTAAATATCTGGGGGTATAAATGGTCCATTTTACCTCCATTGGGTTGCCGTCATTGTCATGTACACTGAGTATGACCTCTACATTTTTCGGGGTCTTCTTTTTGCCGCGGTCAAACTCTCCCTGCACCAAGCTTACATAAATATCATTCCTCACATTTCCTAGACGAGAAGAGATGTATCAATCAGAATGTACAGTATGCATGCAATCCAAAGAGTTTCTTGCAATTACAATGAAGATAAACAAGCCATAGTATTTGTATCTGAATGCACAAAATGACCTCTTTAATTTGCATATGTACATTAAATGTACACTAGCCCCAAACACTGTGCCAAAATTCTTGAGATTTTGTGTATGTGTATGTTCATCAGGATAAATGGCTCAATTAAAATGCTCCAGGGATTGAATTAATTGTCATTAATCGTAGAAGTACCAAACTCAATCCAGTTCGGCATCTTTATGATATGTAACTGTGTATAAAATTTTTAAGTGATCCAGCAATCCGCTTTTGAGTGATCGCGTTCACACGTGGGATCTGCGGACATCATATGGGCATCAGGTTGTGGCGGCTTATTAAGCTGCCTGTATTAACAAGTTCATAGGTATTCTTAATAAAGTGGCCAGTCAATGTTGACAAAATTAGTAACATAATAACAATAACTCAACTCACCAGGGAGGATGATCTCTGGAAAGCCCATTTTCCGGACTATGGCTGTGCTGCGGTCCACAAAGTGAGGGTAGTCCTTCCTGACCTGGGCCAGATCTCCCGGGAGGAGCTTAAGGGTCACAAACAGCCCTGGCAGCAGCAAACATGTAAAGAAATTCAATGAGGCACACTCTGAAAGGCTACACCCAATGGACACCTCCACACATCATTTATTCCACTCAAAACAAAAAGGTCAAATTAGAATGGCCCTTCTAAAATCACAGGGGATAGCCACTGTCTGTGCAGCACTTCATTTTTACCCTGGCCTTTGTGATTGACCTCCCGTGTGGCGATGACTTTGTTGAAGACGGCGGTAAGCGGCTCGTTCTCTCCTATGACTCGAGACGGGATGAGCGGGGACATGATGAGCTGCCTCTGACGGATGTAGGTTTCCATTGCTATCCTGGGGAAAAAAGGCATGAGAATAGGAGAAATCAAGCTGCCAACTCCACTGACAGGTGACAAACAAATGGACCGGGAAGTTGCAAAGGCACCAAAAAATGCTTTAAGGATGTTCTGGCAAGTTGTTGTCATACTGTGCATCTGCTTACCTAAAGTCACTACAAGGAAGTAATGGAACAGACTTCATGAACAGAGTCGTGAACTGGCATTTATAAATAGAAAATCCACTGGTGCTTTACGTTGTAGTTAAATGCTCAGTAAGGAATGTTATAAAAAATATTTTGTTCATTATGAAATAGGTATAATTATCCAGTTCAGAATTGCCAGTGGAAAATAATTAAGACAGAATTTATTGGCAGAGTAGACACTTACAAGCTTTTTCTCTTTTTAAAAGCTTTGTCTTGCCATAGCAACACAGCACATTGCCATTAACGAAATACTTGTTTAAAAAAAAAAAGAGCATTTTTTGTGTGATCATAGACTAAACCAGACAACAAAACTAGAGAGAAAACTCTGCTTTTCAAATGAGAACTTCAAGACTTTGAAACGTGTCCTTGGCCTCACACCATATATAACCAACGTTGTGTTGAGCTCAAGATGTGATGGTGGAGGTAATAAATAAATACAAAATGTAAACACAGCTATAAAGAAATAATTACATTTTAGTAGTAGTACAACCTAAACATTGTATGATGATTTCTTTGTGGACAGTCTACTTAGTGGGGCCCCACAGGGAACGCTGATTGGATATTTTCACCCTTGCTCCAGCGCACACTGATGCCAGTCATAGGAGTATGAGCCTTCAGACTCACGCTGTGATTAGTGGCTGAAGAAATACTAACAGAAGCCACTGTCAGGACCCTCTGAACATATCGTTTGTATTGGTTTTATGATTTTTATGAGAACAGGAGGTGCATGTTCGCTGTAGCGACCGCGCTTTGATTCCCTTGCGTAATGGCCAAATTGTGTTGGGCTGGAGCACACTGCTATAGTCTGAAGTTGTTCACAGTGTACACTATTTCACACAATTTTAATATAGCTTCCCTGAAAATGTGTTTTTGACAGTGACTCTAAATCCACCAGAGATGTGTATTTTTTGGGCTATAGTTCGTCAATACACTTGTTCTAACGAACGTTTATGTCCTGGTGGTTTTTATTGAGTATAATTTTTTTCACATTACACTTGCTTGCTCTGACTGGAAGTGTCGGATTTCACAAGCGGGAGGGGGAGACGTGAGCCCCAATGAGAAAAGCGGTAGGGAGAAGTTTAAAACAATCCAAACGTGTCAATCTTGAAGTTCGCTGCTAATTTCATCCAAATCCATTCAGTAGTTTTTGTGGAAAGTTGCTAACAGACACACTCACGCTACCGAAAACAATACCTCCTCTGGCAGAGGTATTAAATGACTTACTGCTGAAATGGGATGAAATGCTGTTTCTCTTCATCGTCGGTTTTGCCATGGGCAATGTCCGTTATGTCCATCACTGCAAAAACAGGGACGGTTAACGTTATTTTAAGTACTAAAATAAGTGAACCTCATTTAATTAAAAGTGAGTTATGCCAGGTGTTGGATGCCTCTTACCTGTTGCTTGGCACAACAAAGTAAGACTGACTGAAAGTTTGCCATTTTCAGCTTGTAAATGATTAAGTATATCCACCCATCACATCTCTACAGTGTTTCCTTGGCTAAGAATAATGTTAACTTCAAAATTTGTTCTTACTCTGGTTTCAGTCCATTTGCTGGAACGTCATAAGAAACCCATTTCTCATCAACCTCACTAATCATGTGGCCAAAACACAAAAAAACATTTGCGAAACCAATTTCCACTGACTCTTTTTGCCAAGGCACAAAACCGTCAGTTTTTTCTAGGTCAGGAAGCAGGTGTTCCCATTTCATTCAACTCATGCATCCGTCATTTTTACACCTCTTCAAAAGTGAGCACGAAACTATTGCCACAGAAAGAAAGGAGTGTTGTCTGGGGTTGAATTCGAGATGAAGTGCTTAAACAAATATTAGCTCACCAGCCACACCAAATGGTCTCCGCAGTCCGCCGGTGCTCTTCTTGCCCTCTTTGAGCTCCATGCTCCCAACTCTAATGATCTGACACACTAGAAAGAGCCGCGGCCTCATCAAGTCGCTGCTGCTCAAGTCCTGGGCACAAAGACCAAGCAAAGATGATTTAAACCGTAAATTAAACCTGATATGGTGCAATACAAACAAAAGAAATGAACTACACTACAGTAATAGTTAGCCTGTATTTAATCCATGCACAAGAGGTATAGAGAGAGATAAAAACACAGCTTGAGATATTGCCTTTCACATATTAATGACACAAAATTTGAGTAACAGATTTCATAGCACTAACTCCTATAGACGCATTAATTATCACACAAAGACAGGCTTTGAAATAGCTATAGAATCAGCATACTATTAGTCAAATATATTCCTATAGAGCTACTGTAAATTACCGCCATTCGTTGAAAGTTTGAGCAATGGAGAGAATAAACAGCCATCCAGGAACAATTTGTGTCTTTTGTCATGGATTTTTAGCTGGTGGAGGATTGTGTAAAGCCTAAGCACAGGGAATACGGTGCGTGTTTGGATTCAGTTACCGTGAACAGAGCTGGCAGGTTGTTGAGTTTTTCAATTTCTTTAGGCATTCCCATACTGTCCCAGCGCACCAGGAAGTTCTCGCTGCATGAATTTAAATAGGAGCCAAGGTTATATATTATGAATACAGGAAAAATACAAGATCAAGAAATTTCAAATAGCAGACATTATAATAAATAATAATGAATTAAGATTATTATCAACTTCAATTTACGCATAATTGCCACTTCTTTTAACGCTGCTGAACAAAATATTAATTTAAAGTGCTCATTAAAATTGCATGTATTCTCCTGTGAAAACATAATATCCTTTGTTAAGTGTAGATTTGATTTTAGTACCTTACAAAAGAAGGTCAAATGTCAATGATGTGAAGAATTGACAATTTTTATGGAAAGTACTTAAAGCTTTTTCACAGGAGTTAAAAAGGGAGTCATTTTTAGATGTTCTTGGTGGTTATGCTGACACATTTTTTGTCAAGCGTACAAAGTCAAGCGATTTTCCTATTCCAGTATGCCGAAGCAGCACTGCCTTAATGATGCCTAAAAAGAGTAGCCTCTCAGCATTGACTGCTAATGTAAAGCAGTAATGCTACAATAACAGCAGAGGTACGTGACAGCAATACAAACCCAGTTTTTATAATTACTCTTAATGGTAGCTGTATATGGGGCCAAGATGTAACTTTGACTGCCATATTATTACTTTTTAAGTGTTTGAATCTTTTGTTTGTTTTGTGTAAAGCTGTGCAATAATTGGCATCAAATAACACAACAATAGATTAATTACTCGAAGGTGGAAATGACTCAGGGCAAATAGGGTGTGGTCGGAACAGTTAAAGTGGCAGCTGGTTGCTACAAACAAATCATTGCATTTTGCTAAACCTCAAAGTCCCCACAAAAAGAGTTTCTCAGTTCATCAGCTTTGAGCGAAACCAACTTTAAATCCACACCGAGCTTTTGTGAAGAGTGGAAACAGGAAATCGCAGTAAAGACTAGATCTATAATTCAAATTGTATTTTTTGGCCAAAACATTGTTCCATCTACAAGGATCTGATTAGATAGTGTATGACATCTTCAATAGACACCCCTTTTATTGGGTAGACTCTATACTAAATAAAGTGACCCTGATATGGTCTACTGCATTGTTTCAAGGGTTGACGTTTTATGTGCATTTTTGTGCAAAGAAATCCCAATAGATCTGCAGTTTCTGAGAGAGGAGGCTGTCTGGCAGCAACAACCATGCCATGTTCAAAGACACTTAAATCACTTTTATATTTCAGCAGGTTTGTCAAGAACATGTCATCATGGTTACAAACAATTGATTTGCTGTCACGAGACTGGGCTACTTGGATCAAAAGGCAGGCTTTAGGTAGGGTACCTAATATAGTGGTCAGGGAGTGTATTTTACCTAGATCTGGTCAGGGTATTTTTTCACTTTTTCACTTACTGTACTAACACGGCAACAATATGAAGCGTCTAATGAAGCTAAAACTGAACTGACCTGATGAATTCGGACTGATCGGGGTCATACAAAGACATGAGCAGCTCAGCATCTTCCCCGATGTTGCAGACAAAGTTTTTTAGGTTCATGAATAGACTGTAGGTGTGCACTGTACTGAACAAAGTCTGACGCCTAGTTTCCAGGTTCTGTAGTCGTGTCTGAGGAAGACAGCAAAAGGCTTAATATAACTATGTCCAAAAAAGTATGTGTTTAATCATAAAAATGCATATATTCAGTCCACTCTACCTTCTCTTCTTGTATCCTGTCATCCACACTTCGTGATGCCGTCTCATGTGCCCGAAACAGACTGACCGTACTGGTTTGGTCTGGATCCAACGTGTTGCCAGCTTCATCTCGTACCACTAAGTCTAAATCCAGAATCCTGCACAGCACAAAGAAGAACAAATAGTTTTAAAGAGTTTACAGGGACCCACCATGATGACTCAAGCCCATAAAATTTAACAATGGTGTGTATGTCTCTAGGCAATCCATTAGGCAATAACAAGGCAAGCTAGCTACATTCATACCGGTTTCCGTAGTCTATTTTTGCAGTGACTTTCTTCTTGAGCTCCACAAGGTCATCTTTGGGCAGCGTTCCCGACACTATCTGAGATCGATACTCTATGAGGCTGTAGGCCATCTGCTGAACATTCCTGAACAGTGTAGTCTTGTTGGCCTGTCAGATGAACAGCACTGCTTTACACACAATTCAAGGGAATCTAACATAATACAACTAAAGTGAATCATCAGCAGGTGAGAAGATAGTTAAATAGGACATTTTACATATTAAGCATTTTGAATTTATTCGGAAGGAGGCCCCGGGGAAGACCCAGGACACGCTGGAGGGACTATGTCTCTCGGCTGGTCCGGGAACGCCTCTGGATTCCTCCGGAAGAGCTGGAGGAAGGGCCTGGGGAGAGGGAAGCCTGGTCGTCCCTGCCTCCGCGACCCGGCCCCGGATAAGCGGAAGAAGATGGATGGAATTA
>JAVQKC010137368.1:0-19470 GCA_036025475.1 Philypnodon macrostomus
GCTGTCAAATATACCTGACTTTTCAATTCAAAATGGCCGACTTCCTGTTTGTTGTAGGGTGGGGTCATAATAATATTTTATGTTGGGTACACTGTGGAGAATCACTGTACCAAGTTTCATTGCTCTCTGCAAAGAAAGTGTCCAGAGTCCCATAGGGGTCATAAACATGGGGGCGCTATAGAGGCATTCTTTTATTTGTATTAAATATACACTAGCCCGGATCACTGTGCCAATATTCATGCAATTTCGTTTCTGTTCAGCAGGATTAATGGCTCAATTAAAGTGCGTCGCAATAATTTAATAATTGTCATTAATTGTAGAAGTGTTAAACTCAATCCAGTTCAGCGTCTTCATGATATTTAACTGTCTAGAAAAGTTGAAAAACATCCGGCAAAGACTTGGACGTGGACCAACGTGATTCCATAATATGGTGGTTTCGCTGATATAATAGAATAAATATTGGAAGTACTACCCTGGAAACATGGACCTGTGGCATTGTGAAATATCAACTTTTAATTTAAACTAAACCTGACAAAACTTGGCTCTGAAATGGAAATGCCTGTGTGCTTCTTGGCCGAGTACACTGTATAACTATCACGGCACGTACTTGGATTCTGTTAGGCAGTAAAGTTGATGGAATTCTATGTATGTTTGTCCTCCGCCTCTATAACTCTACTGATCAAAGCGGACAGCTGGCCACCCTGAGGCTTCTGTCTTTTGGGATTGTTGATTTGCCTTAACTAATCAAAGAGAGGAAAGTGATCATCAGAATGGTTAGTCAGGTTCATTGAGCTCCATGAAGCACATTTACTTCTGTTCCTACAGCAAAAAAGAAAAGTAGGAAAAAAAAGTAAACACTAAATAAATACCATCAAACTGCAAGAAACTAAAGAATAAGTAATTACAGGAGTAAATATTTTTCATAAACAAAGTGGCGCACACAATGAATAGAAATACTAATAGTAATTATGTCTATGCCCAACTAATTAGGCTTTATCTAACAAGCGCCACTGTCAACATAAAAGTTAACATAAAAGAAACATTGATTAACAATCACACATCCCCCGTGATTTAGTTTAGACTTTGTTTAGCATAACTAGACCTGGCTTAGACCTGGCTTAGACCTGGTTTAGACCTGGCTTAGACCTGGCTTAGACCTGGCTTAGACGTGGTTAGACCTTGGTGTTAGACCTTGGTGTTAGACCTTGGTGTTAGACCTTGGTTTAGACCTTGGTTTAGACCTTGGATTAGACTTTGGTTAGACCTGGTTTAGACCTGGTTTAGACCTGGTTTAGACATACTTATATCTTGGTTTAGACTTGTCTCAGCCCTGGTTCAAACTAGGTTTATTCCTGTGTTACACCATTAACTGGCTTAATCCTGGTTTATACAGTATTTTAGTCCTATTAGATCTGCTTTTGTCCCAGTTTAACCCAAAGGCATTCATTTAACCAATAATGTTTGAAATAAGTGACATTCCCCTTGGCGTTTCTTTTTTCTCAGAAAGTACAAAATGTGACTATTTCAGATAACTTGCTGAAGTGAAAGAACTTGTACCACTCCAATCAGTCAATTTCTTATTCTTAAAATTTAAATAATTAATAGAGTAATGTTGGCTTTGTAGACTCCAAAATGTTAATTACATGACACACCAGAGCTACTAAAAGTGAGAACGCCCTGACGTCTAAATCATCTGCCTTCTTCAGTGCTTTCACATTTTATATTGAGAGAGATGTCCTTGAGCTTAGCGTGCAAAAAATGTCTCATTCATTATTGGTGACTTTTTGTAGTTGTGGTACATGGACACATTTTTTCAGTCAAAAAGAAAATGGGGCGACTGGTCGTAATTTAAAGTTTGACAAGAATGACGTGACTTTTTGTGACTTCTTGGTTCTGAGGTAAATGAATGAACTAAAAAATATGAATAGGAAGAGACAAAGCACTCAAAGAAATATGGCTCAACAATGCCAATGCCAAAAATTGCAGGTTCACATTAAGTTTAATTTGCAGGAAGGTATTTAGCTGCAGGTACTTATTTAGCTGTTGTTGTGGGTTATAAAACTGGACGGAAACATTGTTAGTGTCACACCCAGCAGGTCAGCAAGATGAAAAATGTGGCCACATTGTTTCACTATTAAAGTTTTAACTGTTTAGTAGTTTGTGCAATTAGTTTATTAGCTTCAACCTAGAATACATGAATGAACTTCCTTTGCTGCAGTGCTCAGTTTGTTTTATTTCATTATACAGAGCTGAGATGAAATTGATAGTGTCATGCATTCTTTTGACTAATGTGATCCAACTAACGACATTTACCAATGGTGATCAGGTCAGAATTATTGCACATTGGAATGGATAAATCTTTTACCCCAACTTCCCCACGGAAGCAACTTTGCAGCCATTATGCAGCCTTTCTAGTCAATGAGAGTGTTCACTGCCTCCGCTGGGGTACGCCTGGCTCCGAACTCCTGTCCACCATTCGCCCAAGTCGATTTTTCTATTTGTCAATCTACACAGATCACACAGCAACAGCAGGAAACTGAATGAGCACAATGTCTGGGATTTCAAAATTAAATAAACTTCACAAACTGTAGATTCCAACAAACATTCTTAAAATTTACTTTAGTTACTTTAGTTACTTTAAAACAGACACAGTCTCAGTCTTGATGAAAACTGTTGTTTTTGTCAATTCAAGCCGACCTGGGCTTCACAGGAGTGCAGCGGACCTGAGTGCACGCAGTTTTCAACCTTGTACTGAAACAACTCTAAAGGTCCACCCTTTATGGTTGGGTTATTGCTCTATTGCAGTCCAATTATATATTTAGAACTACCACATTTTCGAACAATAAACTTGTGTCCCTGATGCTGTTCGTTTTCATTGATGGTTATATTTGCATTGCATTATTGTATGCGGTGTGAATTTGGTACTACTAACACTCACAGCCATTCCATCATTTTACAATCAACTGCCTTCTATATTTAATTTCCTAGAGTTGTTATTGCTGTATATATGAGATTGCTCCTGGCTGAGTTGCTGTGTAATTGGGTTTCTCTGTACTTCCTGTTTGGAAAGTGTCATATTTTATCAGAGGTTTTATTATGACTTATCTGTAAAACATCTCATATGATTACATTTCTAAACATTTGCTGACATTCTTACCCATGTCTCGTATTCAAAGAGATGCAGAGCATGTTGTTCTGTCAGCATCCACAAAAATTCAACATGTCATTGTCATGCATGATCTCACTTTGACATGCATGCATGCACTCTACATTAGTCTTGTTCCTTTCACTTTTCCCATAAACATTTCATCGACGTATCCAGAGACCAAAATCTGCGTTATCAAACATTTATAGTCTCATGACACGTCGCAGTTTCCCCCCTTTTTTCCATGTTATTGTACACGCCACATTGTTCCTTATTTTATGTAAAAATGCCATGAAAATGATCAGCAGACCACATCTTTACTACCATGACGAGATAGTGGTAGGTGGGCTGTACAGAAGATGTGTGGTGCAAGACCATATGAATATTTAAATGCGGGGGTATGAGGAAATCTCTGTTGCTTTGTTCCCCTGTTTTCCTGTTCCCTGTTTTTTGTGCACCATGAGAATATTGTAGCTAAGTCCAAGCCCCAGGGGAACATCAACAACTGGCACGACCACAGCCACATGAAGTGTACATGAGCTCGCGGGCTCATGGTGTTTATTCATTTGGTGTGTAGGAGTCGTTTTGTTACCTATAAATCTTCTTTTTCCTCTATGAAGCAGTTTTATGTGCATTGTTTGAGCATGTTTATGTAATGCACTGTATGAGACTTCCTGTGATGTGTGCTGTATCCAGGGTGTCTAAGGACATCATTTCTATTAAGAAGTGACTCGACTCACTGTAACCACGAGGGGGGCATTTCAATCCGTCATCAGATGCATCTATCGCATGTATGACTTTACCATTGGACTGGAAGACAAGACAACGAAGTGTGCAACGTACGTATCAGTAGGTTGAAATGTTCTCATTCATTTTTTGGTTTTAGTGGCAGGTCGACATTACAAACTTTTGTTTCTGTGGAGGTAAAGAAATGACACAAGGCCTTGTCATTTCAAAGTCAGCTCAGAGCATTGTGCTTCAGTGGAAAAGCAATTACTTTCCAGAAGTAAAGTTTGGAATTCAATAGGGAAACGCACAACACAATGAAAGTTTATATGAAAACAATGACGTATTGAGAGCGACCTACCATTGCCAACCCTTTTTGGACAACCTTAGTGTACTAGTATAGCACAAGCCTTATAGTTTAATCAGCTCTTTTCATCCTGGCTCAAAAATATGAACTCCTCTATGCTGGCAAAGGTAGAACATGCAAATTCCACCTAAAGGCCTCTCCCAAATCTGATTCAAAACTCCTTACAGTAAAAACAGATCTCGGATTGTATATATAAAGCAAAGTGATTAAAGGCCTAGTAACATAAAACATCAACAAAATCCCCTTTTGATTTTTTTTATCAAGGGGCAGTAAACGGTGCATGAGCAATGGCTTTACCTAATGTTGTGGTTTACCAAATATTTTGTCTTTGCCTGTTAGGTAATATGGGCGAATAATCAGCAGGTATGTCAGCCTCCACGCTCTGGCCTCTGGATGAGAATAAAACAACACATGACATACAGTACTGTTCCTCCTCCAACCTTCCCACCACTGCACCCCCTCTCACCCCCCTGCATCCTGCCCGCACTGCTTTTCCTCGTCTCTGTCCTCCCACTAGCCTTCTATCATTCCTCCATTTCTGCTTCTGAACATTAGTATTATAACATGTTATTTGCAATAAGTATATTGAGTATTTGCTTTTTAACATGATAACGAAATGTATGAATGTAAATTTGAGCAAAAATAGAGGATTGAACCAGGACAAAATCGGCGCTTAACCAGGGGCAGGAATTTTGCTTTGCATTTGCCAATAATTTGATACATTGTGCAGCACTAGTCTACAGTGTCTCTCTCTCACTCCCTACCTCCCCCACTCTGTCACTTTTCCTCTCAAGACTAGCCCTTCTCCACTGCCACTTCCTTATGAGATAGTTCCCTAGACTTTTTCTCTGGGCTTCAATTCAAAATGTTACTAAACGCACTCAAGCTCATAGTTGAATCATAACGTCTTCCCACGGATAATGCAAGGTTATGTAAATGTTTTTGCTGCTGGAGTGACTTAACATGGTTATGATACACTAATTTCAACAATATACATCGTTTGGAAATAATAACTCTAACTATTTTATAAGCAAGGTGACAGAGTTTGAAGGCAGATAAATTGCCAATAGTAAATTCAAAGATTCAAGATTCAAAGTGACATACACACACATATATACACATATACATATATGTGCTACGTTAGCTGTCAGCAGTAAACAGTGGTTGTGAAGGTGCAGGTAAAACATTCAATCAGTTACATGGAACTGTATGTAAACAGGTTACTCATCAGGTACAGTATAAATATTCATGTGCAAATGGGGGCATAGGTGTTCAAGTATTTATGTGCAAATGGAGGAATAAGTGTCCTAATATTCATGTGCCAGTGGAGGAATAAGTGTCCAAGTATTCATGTGCAAATGGGGGTTAAGTGTCCAGGTGTCCAAGTGTGAACGATTGTTGAGGCATGGGAAGCCCCTGCCTCAGACCCATAGTTTAACTTTATGGAAATATAGGAACCCGTTAAACATGAACGTCTGGAGTGTATTCTGATAACTTGAACAGCCAATACAGCAGCACTTGCAATAGAAGCGAAATGATCACCTTTGCTATAATGCCCCCTTTATACCTCTATGTACTATGAATTTAGGCTTTTACATTATCTAGGTGTATTAAAGTAATTCTAAAACAAACCTGGTCCAAGCAGCAAGGCAGGAGAAAACTGGCTGAGAATGTGACCCAATTGTACAGGCTTCAGCTCGGGGACTATGGGATTAGCTTCTGGATCATAGCTGTATGACAGCACTGGCTCAAAAGTTTACCCACCGACACTGACCGAGCAGTTCTTTTTTATTTAAGCAATATCACATGATGGAGGAGAAGCACTGCTGTGGTGACTCTGAGTGACTGTGGTGAGAAGATCATACATACAATCTGGGCTTCTCTATTTGTGGCATCTCTATTTGTGGCAAACTCTCCTATGGGTGAAGCTTTTGTCACAATTGGATGCGTTCAGTCAAATGATGTTCCACAAACAAAGGTTGGATCTATAGCTGGCTGGTAGACCTTTTTACTAACTTATGTATACAGTACAATAGACTGCCCAGCATTGACAAACTGACCATTCAACAAAGTTTTGCATTGATTTGCTTGTCTGATGTGACCATAGATAAAAATTGTATTTAGCAAACTATCTTAATCAACTAGTTAAATGTGGTTAGTGTTTGATGTAACCCAGATGACCAAAGTGCTCGATATTATCAGCTAACGCACAGTGACAGGGCCTTGCATTCAAACAATAATCTTTAATGGCAGCTTGTCAGGGTACAGTGTCCAGCCTATTACCATAACAACATATTACTTCCTGTCTGTACCTCCATTTTTTATATGGCTATCAGCTTTGTCTCGCATTCTAGCAGAGCACATAAACAGCATGCTTTCGCTCTCATTTCCTAGGCGATCGCATGAAGAATTTGTTTATTGACTACATCAAATTGCGCCATTACAACTCGGAGATACCGATGATGATGATGACCTCCTGCGCATGTGTGTCATAGAATTACGGCGAATGTACGCATCTCTTTGGGACATTAACATCATGCTGACACAACAATGGTACCACATAACACCACTGGCTTCATAGTCTGACTTTTTTACAAAAATGACGAGGTTGCACTTCAGTGGAGTTGTTGTACACATTTAGTTCGTGCTGCAAATCTCACCAGCGGCAGCCACTTCATTAAGGCCGGGTCACGGTAATCTATGACCCCACGCTGTGAGTGGTTCAGGGATGGATGAAGCAGCAGTCACTGGAGAGAATTACAAATGGAAGCTAAAAATACACAAAATGAAAAGTTGTAGCCATAGTATATAGATCTATTGATCATCTAAATTTTATGAATAGTTTTTAAGTTATAGCAATGATACCAGATTAAGGGAAATCCAATGGATATATATTAAATATCGGGCTCCATGTTAACCATAGCACAACAGACCTGTTCATTGTTCACAGCCATAGGAATCTCATTCTTTTACATCACTTTCACTTTCACATCCTTCAGTAATGCATTTATTTAAAAACAATCTTTTTATTAGAATGTCTCTTGTGCTCCGTCCGATTAATCACTGACCTACTTCATTCCAATATTAATATTGCATTCCTGTAAGTCTCAAGGCTACCTGAAATATTCAGTCAGTTCAATAGGTTTGAAAATTCAAAACCATATCCATAGTGTAATAGGCCTATTAATTACATATTCTTAAATAAAATATTGAACAATCATCCCAACGGTTTCCCACTGAGAGCACCATCTGCTGTCTTCCCTTGAAACCAGCGTTACACACTGGCTTCACAAGATGTTCCTTAAATACTTAAAACAATGTTAAAATAAAAACTGAATGTTTCTCACACATTAATTGCTTTAAAGAATTTGACGCTTTTTTTTTTTCCAAAAACATAGTCCTACATTTGTATGAGAGCTTGTCCTTGAAACAGAATGCAGTAGCAGACGGAGCTCGGTGCATTTCATTGTGGCTCCAAACTTGATTTTATAACAACCGGCGGATTGTAGAACTGTACAAGTGAAAATCGATCTTGTTGGGTTCCCCCGTGGGATTGTCTTATTGTCAGCGGCGTTTGTTTTAGCTGAGCACAAACACTAACCTTTCTGTTTGCATTTTACATAAGCTAGAACTGTGGGTTTAGTGCAGAAACAATGTGGGCTGAAAAACTAAACTGCCAAACTGCATCTGTAGCACTTTACATCCTGTATCTGCTTTCTACCAGACTACAACTAGTAAACATGGAACTGGGGCCATAAAAGAAACAATCAGTTGTCGTGATACACCACTACACACAAGCACAATTATGCTTAGGCACCATCAATGTTTTGCCCAAGGACACAATGGCAGCAAAAACCTGTTGGTGAAGGAATCAAATCACCAACCTTCCATGGACACGCCCAGTTTGGCGAGCCAGCCAATAGGAACTATGTTTTAGCTAATACTTTGCTTCAACCTGTGTTATATATACTTAATCCTTATTGACTGAAGATTTAACCTGTTTTACTCCATTTCTATATTCACATTATCATTATATATTCACATTACCATTTATAAAAGTATTTTTTGGGGGCTTTTTAAGTTTTTTATTTATATATATATATATATATATGTATAGTCCATGTAGCTTAAACCTTCTGTTATTCCCACTTGCTACAACTCTCAGTACTCTGGCAACTCTGAAATCACCTGTGCCCAATAAAGCTTCCAATTCTGGGGAAACAGTCACACTATTTTGTCCATTGCTGCTTTTAAATTAGGGCCGTCACCGTGAACAATACTGCCCTTCAGCTCTGGAACAGTAGCAGCAGCGGCCAGGCAAAGCGGACATATTCAGCTCTACATCCTCCCCTGTTAACCACACCACATATATAGTCGAGTAACTCAGCTCCTGGCAATTCTCCATCAAATTGTCATTCGTATCTGCTCCACTGCACCAGCACTCATGGCCAAGAGACTCCATCATGAAAAAGGAAGAGTTTAGCACCTTTTCAGAGAATTGGGTCTTGCACTCTGACCTACTGTCCAACTGCGAGTAGATTTGACAGCCTGAAATAGAAAAAAAAGAGATATAGCATTTGCAGTATAGGATTCCATTGGATAGGTTTAGATTGACATACAAACTAAGCAGAATGGTATTCGAGTGTCATTTATTCTCACATTCACTAAGGGGGCAATGTGTCTTACCTGAGCAAAACACAAACACATTGGTTAATGGATGACCCAAGCTTCCTCCTGGGACACGGCCCCTAAATAACCTGTTTATGTATGCCTTTAATATTGTGGTATTTTTGGTCAAGGTTATCATATCAACCAAATCTCATATCATACATACATATATCCCTAAGACCAACAGATGTAGAATATAGACTATACTAACCAGGTTGTGACTGACACCCCTCACTCATGCTCCCTAAGTGCCCAACCACTCACTCGATCATTAGGGCTGCAGAATAGATTGGTGTTTTTTTTGTTTTTTTTAACAGATGCTGGTTAAGCAAGACAGAGAACACAGGGCAAACCAGAAGTTATTGATTATTAGACACTAATCATTCCAGTCCAGAAAAACAAGAACATAGAGCAGTCACAATGAACAATCCAATCTTACTCTCGTCGTCATCTTCAAAGTCACTCTATAAATATAACCGTATAATAATGACTGTGATGCAAGCTTTGATGTGATATGATTATTTATGTGTTACATACTGGGTTAACTAAATGTCATACTGAATTTCTGCAAAATACATACAACTTAACATAATGATCTATTAACACTTCTTGGTCTGCTCCTATAGATCCTAACTCATAATATGGTCTACCAACAATGACTCTTCACTGTCTTCCACGATGCAACCATGTAATGTAGTCCACTTCATTTGAGACCACTTGACATTCGGACAACTCTACAACATGGCATAATGACTCACTAGTGCACTTCTGTTCATAGAGACTGTAATTGATTTTGGATTTTGACATCACATTTTGATACCAAACTTCTTGGCTATATTATAGGGTTTAGTAGTTAAAAAGCAACAATCATGCTGTTAATGACAATTATAAACACTGTCTCATAGTTGCTTGAAAGCGTGATCCGTATATGGTCTCAGGTAATTTTTGTACATTATTTGTACTATGTCTAGGCCTTACCGACACACAGTCTACATGAGGACATGACACAAAAGCGCTGATGACATTGAAATCCCACTATTTTATTAATAAAGGGACTGTCCTCACTCTGTTGAAAATGTAAATTTCTCAGCAACAGCCTAATCAACCACATCAGCTGATCAGCTTCTCCCAGCTCCGGTCCCTCTCATCACCGGATTTAGGTCGCAATTACACTCTTGTCTTGATTCTCGTTCTTTCATGTTGAGCGGCGGTGTGTAGGTAGCCTGGAGACACATGGGTGTGATTGCCAGAAGTGCATTATCTGTGTTGCTGTCCATGTTTTAAAAGAGGATTATCCTTGTAGAGGTGATATCAGGTCAGAACTTGGCAGAATCATAAAAAAAAACAATCACAATTAAAAAAATACTACGTCTCATACTTACGGTATTTTGATTTGCGGACACTCTAGATTGACCAACTGGTGTCAAGTCACTTTTATTGTATTCATGTCAAATTGCGTACTTTACTTCATAGAACAGGCTTTTTTTCCTTTTAGTAAAAATGGTGCCAAACTACAAAGTGGGTTACACTGACAGCTTTTGTAAAATGCTTCCAATCTTACTGGCCAAAAAGTTTTGCAAATCATGTTTGACTTTTGAGAAAAAAATCATTCCCCAAATAGAGCGAGCTAACAGAAGATAAACCCAATCTCAGAGTCCACACTCAAGAAGCACTTTGTGTATTTTGCAATGTGTGATCCCCACCGGAGAACGAAAAGGCTTGTGTTGTGCTGACTGACTAAAAGAGCCGCAAGGTGGAGCAGATAGTACATATGACCTGAACTCGACCCTCAGTATCAGGGCTCAAGGGGAGCTGCAGAATCTGGCACCGATTCACTAATGACGAGTGAAATGTTTCATCTCTCATCACGTCCCGCCCACCAACTCTCCAAGTCTATCTGCCTTATGTTTCTGAGGCCCAGTCCTGTCTATCACTGACTGCGCACTACCTCTGCCATCTCGCCTTCTGTCTAGTTATGTCCTGTGAGCTGTTTCAAACTGTGATGATATCTGGACTGATTTAATGAACCAATGGTACGCATCGAAAAATGGTCTGTCTCTGCTGTGTCACACCTCCCCTCAAAAGAGGCTAATTTAAAGCGAGAGAAGAAATGGGGTAACCGGGCATATGTGTTTGTCTTTTTTTCCCTCCAGTTTTGCATAATTTTATTGACGGTTTGTGGATGACATCTCAAGCCTTGAGCATAAAAGAATGTTTAAAAGTGTAGTCTGTAAGTTTTATAAAATAAGAGAAAGATGCAAATAAAAGGTGAACAATGTACAATCGGTTCTATGACATAAAGTAGGTCAGCTGTAGTCTGCAGAGGTCAAGGGAGGGACTAAAGTAAAACTCGACTACTATTGCTCAAAGCTGTAACCCACAAGTTCTGATTTGATGTTGCTGTAGAGGTCAGGTGAGGGACAAAAGTAAAATAATAATTATGACAGATAACCTACTTTTATATCATAAGACAGGGGCAGATAAAAGAACTTTCAAGCATTCTAACTTTTTATTTTAGGAAACCTACAGTCTACACCTGTAAGACACTATGCCCCCCACACATTGCAAAGTCTGTTTACCCCATCAGCTGTATACCATTTGTTGGAATGTAAGTTGGAGGATGTTTAAGAGTATACTTTTATGATGCTGAAGTATTTTGTTTTTGAGTTTCTGTTGTAGCTATAAGAAATATTAGGGAATAATTCATTGCATCTGAAGTTGTATACAGTAATGAATTGTCAATATTTAGTAATTTCATTTTTATATATATATATCTTGAGCTACTCAACATATATAAAATTTGCTAAACTTGGTCAGACTTTAAAGAACACAATGCCACATTCTTCTCAGTGTAAAGAAAGAAATACCCATTTTTAAATTCATAAACTGTTAATAATACATTCTGTTTAGAGAGATGACATTCTCTCTGCTCAGTGTGTCAGTCTTCTCCCTACAGGCTAAGAGAACTCTTCCCAGCGGAGATCTTCTTACATCCAGTTTTTGGAGAAAGCCATTGACAGCACTGAAGAGTCTGAATATGTTTTAGCACTTGCTTAAGTGTCAGGTGCTGAAAGGTAAAACCTATTTAGTTATGGATTGAAATGTGTGCCTCTCCATGCAGCTACTGGACGCTCGGGGGGGCAAAATGAAGGTGATTGGTGGCCACAGGTCCTGGGGCTTGGACACTGGCTTGTTGCCTGGAGGGAAGTGCATTAGTCACATCTTCCTTTTTCATATCTCAGCTTTAGTCTGATCCCTTTTTGTACTATTATATAAGCCTCTTCAGACTCGGTGGCTGTCCCCATAGTAATTCTTCCTGCTGCCTTCTCGTTAATATTGCTGCCAGGAGCGACACTGGGATTTAGACCAAAGGTTGGCTTAGCGCTGAGCAACAAAAATGTGTTCACAGGACAATTGGGTTTTAGATCTTGTTTAGTTCTGGTTTTGTCCAGGTTTAGAACTTGTTAAGACTTGATTTAAATTAGCTTTAGTCTCTGTTTGATCCTATTTAGTCCTAGTTTCTATCTAGATTAGCCCTGGATATCTCCTTTATACCGATGTCTCGCCCTGTTTAGTCCTGGATTTTTATTTATCCCTGGTTAAGTTCCAGTTAGCTTTAGTCCCAATGTAGACCTACTGCATTAATAATTACTAGCCCTGGGTTAGACCTGATTTATTGATACTTTTGGGGGTCCTAGTGACACCACTGCCTGCCTTCTAGTTAATATTGCTGCCAGAATTGTGCTGTAGTGTTGGCATTACTATAGTGCGCATATTCTCTTTAACACTGCCTGATGCATTATTAAGCACTCGGAGGTGGTCTTTCCGGTTCCATTGCTGAGGGCTGACCTGTCTCAGATTAGCAAGTAAGCCACATGTTGGTTTTATTTTGTACACGGCTAATTTAGTCCAATGAATTCTCAATCTAATCCAAGTAAATATGTTAGTGGTGTGGTTATTCTCGTGGGAGCTCTGCGTATTAAGATTCAAAGAGGAACAAAGTGTACAGTAATAACGTGTGACTAGAGACGTGACGTTCATGAACGAATCAGATCTTTTAATCGGCTCTTTGGCGTGAACGGTGCAGACCATATTTATCTATTTTTTTTCCTGTGTTTTATGCTTTGAAAAAAAAAAAAAATAAATAAAATACAATACGTGAAAGATTTTTTTGGCACCAAGTCATTTATCATGGATATGTGGTCTCTATTTTGTATAGTAACTTGGGCTGTAAAAAATGGTGTTAACAATTTGCATAATTGTTTTTCAAATTGACCTGTCAAAGATAATTAACGAAACGATTAATTTGGCGAGCTGTTAAGATTGGTTTGAAGAAGTACATCAGCACAACAGTAAACTTTCATCAATGAGTGATTTAAATACATTTCAAATAGTCTTTGAGGCTTCACGGCTCACTCTCCCTCTGTCGGAAACAGCTCCTCTGTGATCGGGCCTCACGGCTCAAACTCCCTCTGTCTGAAACAGCTCCTCTGTGATCGGGCCTCACGGCTCACACTCCCTCTGTCTGAAACAGCTCCTCTGTGATCAGGCCTCAAAGCTCACTCACTCTTTCTGAAACAGCTCCTCTGTGATCGGGCCTCAAAGCTCACTCACTCTTTCTGAAACAGCTCCTCTCCAAACGGACACAAGAGCTGGTCTTGTCCATTTGGAGAGCCTTGACAAAAGCCTTGTTAATTGAGTTTGTGCAGTGATGTGCATAAGCAGGGAGGCTACAGGTGCTTCCTGTTTTATCTGGGTCTAAAAGAGCACCTGCCAATGTTGATTTTCTGAATAGTACTTAGTACTTTTGTGACACCATTATTCAGAGAACTAAGAGCAGAACCAAAATAAAAAACAGTGTAATACAAACACTCAACAACAGTATTTGACCTCATCTCTATTCATTGGTGCCATCACGTTTTAGATATGTGCCCCAAATGTTCTGTTCCAAGTCTGTGGCCCAGTGAAAAACCAATAACTACATATAAAGAAATTGTATGAATGTACTTGAGTGGCCCATAGAGACCTCATTGAGTACCTTTTGGCATAAACTGGAAGGAAAAATTGCAAGCTAGGCCTTCCTGTCAAGCATTATTGCCTGACCATATGAATGTGCTACAGAATGAATAAGCAACAAATCCCGGAAAAGCAGATTTGATGCTGTTAATAGATGCAAAACCAGCTCCATTTCCATATAAAGTAAATTAATACTTTTGTCCATATTCTAAATATCTGAGAAACACAACCGTGAGTCAACAGTCAACGTATCTTTTAGTGGATATCAGGCCTGCATCACCGTAGCAAATGGATTGTGTCTAAATAATAAAGTTATTCTAAGTTCAACATCTACGCTAAAACAGAAAGCAATTTATCTACCGTTTTACGCTTATTCCAAGGATAAACATCTGGCTCATGAAAGAGAAACTTTGTGAGACTCAGAAGCAGGTCGTGCTGTGATCAAACCGTGCTGCTCTATGTTTGAGAACCAGAAGCTGTGACAGCTCCGAGAGGATTTGCTAGTGCTGCAGCTTTGGAGGTTTTCTCATTTTCAAGTAGGTGAACTAAATTTTATCAAAGACTAGCCTCTTCCCTGAGATTTGATGTCTGGAGAGAACTCATGTTTGAATACACAGCATATGCATGACATTGCGTTAAATATATCATAAAGTTAAATGTAATCTGCACAGTTTGTAACACAACGGGAGGTACAGAAATGCCTAAGTGCATAATTGTAAGAGCATTATTTTGATTGCCTGAATCAAGAATATCATTACGGTGACTTAAACCCCTAATTTACACCAAGAGGAGAACTGCAGCAGAACGGCAGCCACTGGTGAACTGCTCTGTTGTGATCAGTGGTAATTCACAGGCTGCTCCGCTCTGTTCCAGATAGGACTCAAGCAGCTCCCGCGTTGATATCCCGAGGTAATGGAGGCCAAACAGAAAGTATAGGCCCACGAAAATAAAACTTCCACTAGACTTTCAAAATAAAAGCATGGAAGCACATAAATACACATTGAAGCATCGCTGTGCAAGGGAATTAAGTTGATTTAGGAGCCCAGGCATGTATTTTATGAGGATTATACACAGAAACAGAAGGTATGGGACTGGATAGCCATAGCTTTTGGTGGTAGTCATTAATTACACAAGTATAAATTAACTTTTAGAGGCCAGTGCAAAGTTTAGCTGTAGACATGCCCCAGTGTAGCACCCATCTTGTCAAATAGGTATGTTTTGCCTTTTTTTGGGACCCAAATCACCAAGAGTCAGTGTAAAATACAGAGGGCAGATCCACACGTGCCGCTGCCGAACCGCATCTGAAAGTCTCTGGTGTGAATTGCCGGTTTGGATCATTCTGCAAAAGTTCCGCCTCCGCGAGACAGTTAAAGTGTAAGTCATACTAAAGCATCAAATTGTTAGTATTTCTTTACCGCTCCAGAGACCAATCAGGATGTGCGTCAGACCACCGATTGTTGTTCAGTGCCTGCGGAGCTCTCACACACGACACTTAACTATGTGTTGATTTGACTTCTCGCAGCTGAGTCTGAGGATAAGATGGAGGGGATCACATGGGTCGTGGGTTGCCTTATTCAAAAGGACACTCTATGTAAAGCTCAAAGCATGTTCCAAGTACATGTATCAAGAATTATTACAATCTGACAACCTGGCAAGCATTGACACATATGTTTCACAGATAAGGTATGCGTGATGGCTGTCTTTTCTTTGCTGTTCCATTGTAGGGATTTGTGTAAAGAGATTAATCAGGCAAAAATATCTTTAAGGCCTTTCATGTGGTATTTGTGGATTTTCATTTTCTCAAGTGTTTCATAACATGCTGCATGGTGTTCCACGTGTGCTCATTTCTCAATTTTAGTTTATTTTGTGTGAAATTCCAATACACCAATTCTAACTTCAACTAGGTACAAAAAGACTACATTGAGACTGGCAACCTGATTTAGACTGACCAAAACTACTACTCATAACATTTACATTTTTATTTAGTGTGGGTTTTCATGTATGTGTTTTATAATATATATTTATATATTTTTATTATTGCTTTTATTGTGTTGTATTTGTTGATATTGTTTCACTTTGTTCCATCTTTGCTCATAGTGACATGGAACAAGACACACTATTTTATATGTGGATGTGAATCTGTTTATTTCTATGTGGAGTACTTTGAGTTGCATTAAGCCGTATGAAAAGTGCCATATGAATAATTGAGACTTATTTTTCTGTCTAATGATTTAAAAATCTAATCCTGATAGAGCATGTACTTTAGTATATTCAGAAATGAGCTCTTATGGGATTGTATGTGGATTTTTCTGACGCATGTCACTTGGGTCCTTAATAACCACATGAATGAAACCTGATCGTGTCAATAGTGGAGCTCCATAAATGTAACATGCATACAATGTACACAATAAAACCCATATGTGCCCACTCATACCCTATTTATATCATATTATTGCACATATAAAGAAGTCGAAAGTTATGCAATATGCAAGAGATGTGGGAACTGTATACAACATGATGATATCTTGAGAGCCACTGATGATTTGAATCTTGATGAAGTGATATGACCCATGCTTCTGCTGCATAGACTCATTTCTTGCCTGTTTATTGATTCCACTCACAAGCCTCGGATGAAGATAGATATATCCTTTGGTCTCTCAGTGCTCCCCCTGAGATGTCCCCATGGCTAAAAAGGCTCAGAGCAGAAAGTATCTGAGTGTGTGGATGAACGGGGTCAGGTGTGGGCTAGTAATGCTGCTTCCCAAGTGGAACCAATTCTCTTAAGCATTCAACCAATACATTAACATTCAGAGCATTCTCAGATTGTGTTCTGTACTGTGCATGTAACCTGTGTCATAGTTTATAGTGAACAGTTTAGTTAACATTTTGCTTGTATTAGGTCTTTGGAGTTGGAGAATTATGTATTATATTGGTGGGGCTTTGATGCTATAAATGCAGTTTTGCATTCACAATTTCACTTTTACAAACATGTCTTTAGATGGAGAATCGAAAATGGCACACTATAATATAAATATGAAGTCTTGTAGTCTGGGTTGCACTGGCTGTACTAATAAAGAACATCATCTAGTTATTGCTTGACAGGTTCAAAAACGCGCTATATAAACAAGAATCAAAGGATATTGGAGGCAGCTGAAGAGAAAATGCCCAGTGTCTAGTCCTTAAACGGTAACGCTCCCCTCTGATGCAAACAACATTTACTGGCTTCAATATATGTTACATCAAAGCTTTTCTTCAGAGTTAAGAGTGTGGATAGAAGTGACATTGATTTCCCAGGAGTCAAATGCTGTTATAACTGCTTCTACACTGGCCTACAAGTCTGACCACATCAAAAACAAGAATCTCAGACTCTTCACTTTGAAAGGCATCCACATCAAGAGAGGTGCTAAAACACTGACAACCTGGGCCCTCTTACATTTTGGGTTTTTAGAAATGTAGGGTTTGCATGTGAAAGCCCTGACACACATATGGTTAGCTTGTGCTTTGCGTCTCTGCAGGAGGAAACTGAAGTGGCTGCAATTTTTGCTCTGGAGACTCGATGAATATGGTCAATGGAGGCGCACACAACACAGGAATGAACAAAAACAAGGAGGAGACAATGCAGATGAGTTGATTTAGTTGCTTTTATCTGACTCATAAAGACTGCAGCAGCTAAAACTGGGTCTACAAATAGCACAAACCAGAAGTAAGTGCAATGTTTCGCGGAGGAAAGACCGCTGTGTCAGGTACAATTTCATAATTTTATAAAAGGCTTTGTAAGGACTTGTATAAGCACACAACAGCAGTGATACGAGTCAAAGAAAAACACTTTACCTGGAAAAAAAAGTATCTTTCTTCTCACTTGTATGTACTTGTGTAAACTGGGCTTTACGTGATAGCAGCATCACAGTGAATCATAGAAGCATCACAATAAAGTTCTGTCCAAAAAAAGTGCATCAGGGTGTCGTTCACGCACACGACACATGATCCGAACTTGTTCTATCGTCCTTCAACACCAATGCTTTGCTTCCAAGAAAACCAAAGGATGCTCTTGCAGTGAAAAACAGACAGCATCGTTATCAAACAGTTTTCCAATGCATCTCCAATTCATCCAGCTATCCATTTGAGTGGCTGCAGTGGGGCAAGGGACCATTGTCCAAAACCATGTTATACACAGAAAGTTTCTCGTACAAGTTAACTCGTACAACACGGGACACATAATGACGCTCCCTATCACCCAACAAAAGGCATCCCCCCAAAAATATTATCAACAGCGGCCTCAGGGAGCGTGTGATAATTGCCATTTAAATATTTCTGTTTGCATGTGCAATTGTTTACACAGTTTGTTTGTATAGCACAATTCATAGACAGGGCGATTCAAAATGCTTTACAGAAATAAAAGACAAGTTGAAAATATAATTGAAACACAAATAATCAATACAAATGATTTAAGAAACTGTTTAAAAGGAATAATACAAGAGTGAAGATAAAAGACGCGTTCAGTTTTCATTTGCACAGCTAAAAAGGACTGTTTTCAACCTGGACTTAAACATTGTTATATTGAGTAGAGGCCAGCCTAACAGATTTGAGATTTTCCAGTAAATCACTCACAGGACGCCCATCTGACATCTGGCCCGTATTGTGTTCAGATGTGCATATTGTAACTGGTTTGCCTTACTTAACAACCATTCACACTCCTATTCACTTTTCACACCTTCAAGTGTCTAAGGCCATTGTCGCTGCAATTGATTTCAGTCCAAGGCCTAAGAGGAAAGAGTAGAACATCACTGGCTGAATTGTCTTTTCTGGTAAATGTCAACTATATACGGTACTGTAAAAAAATAAAAGAATGCTGAAGGCAACTGACGAATTGAAGTCAGATGTAAATTTAGCTTCCTTGATTTCTATAAGGTTAACCTAACAGATTTTACAGTGCAGTATTAGCAGTGTTGCATTATTTATCCTGAGCTGTCACAGTGGAGTCAGAGTGCTTTCAAAACATGGGTGGGACTGTCAGAGAAAATGCTATCATACGGCTCCCCCAAGGCTGTACATATCATAGCAATTTAGCGGGGAGTTTCAGATGGCAAGGCTAAAAAGCTTGCCGTAATATTTTACAAAACAGCAGAAACGTCTATTTTAAGGCTACCACCAAATGACGCAAATCGCTAGTGGATATCTTCCTGTAAATGCTATCGCTAAAAATAAAAAGCCTTTGCCCGTAGAATGTAGCTTTTATGGAACCTTTCACAACCAGCGTCATTGAAAAAGGTAAACGCCCACTGTAACAACAAAGACCGCATTTCTGCATCAAACCAAAGGAAGCAAAAATAGAATATTCTCAAAACCTTTAATATTTTATAGTTGAATATATGTGATCTTTCTTACTAGTTATTTATCTGTATACCCCCTCAAGCTATATTTTGTCCATGCCTTTATTTCAACATGCATTTACCCTTAGCGAGTCTAAAGGTTCTTCCAATCCAAAGCATTTCATTGCATTTTTTGACCCTGTGTTGAATGTGCATATGACAAATAAACTGAAACCTGA
>JAVQKC010137373.1:0-13076 GCA_036025475.1 Philypnodon macrostomus
AGACACCTGAAACACCTGGGACACCTGAGACATCTGAGACACCTGACACACCTGAGACACCTGGGACATCTGAGACACCTGACACACCTGAGACACCTGAGACACCTGGGACACCTGAGACATCTGAGACACCTGACACACCTGACACACCTAACACACCTGACACACCTGACACACCTGACACACCTGACACACCTAACACACCTGACACACCTAACACACCTGACAGACCTGACACACCTGACACACCTAACACACCTGACACACCTAACACACCTGACACACCTGACACACCTAGCACACCTAACACACCTGACACACCTGACACACTTGACACACCTGACACACCTGACACACCTGAGACTCCAACATTACACCGGCTGCTCATGGACATGTTGGACGATTTGGACATGGATATGTTTAGAAGATTCAAGCTTTATCTAAAAGACAAGACTTTGCTGGGTGAGTTTAGCCTCATTCCAAACAATCAGCTAAAAACTGAAGACAGGACGCAGGTTTTGGAAGCCATGATGGACATGTATGGTGTCTACAGCATCACAGTTATCAAGAGAGTGTTGAAGCAGCTGCAGATGAACAGATTGTTGGAGGAAATGTCCCAGTGGTCCTTTGAACCAGAAGGTAAGACCTGTGACTGCAGTAGATAACAGGCAAGGTCTATGATGCATTAAATGGTACTAATATACATGAATCTCTGATTTTGTGTTCATACAGCCATTATTGCAGGGTGTCAGGGCAAACTCAAGTCCAAACTGAAGTCAAAGTTTTGTGTTCTTGTGGAAAGGATCACAGAGTCAAAGGATGACAGGCCCTTTGATGAGCGCTACACTGAGATGTTTGTGAATGCGGAGGCTCAGGTCACTATGGAGCATGAGATCAGACAAATGGAGAAAGAATCTAGGAACCCAGTTGAGGAGAGAGGTCTCCAGTGTCAGGACATCTTCAAAGGCCAAACCAAGAGAGGAAAGCCAATCAGAACAGTGCTGACAAAGGGTGTGGCTGGCATCGGGAAAACAGTGCTGACTCAGAAGTTCAGTCTGGACTGGGCTAAAGGTAGGGCTAATCAGGATATCCAGCTGCTCTTTCCATTCACTTTCAGAGAGCTCAATATGCTCAGAGATGGACAGTTCAGCCTCATGGGACTGATTCATCACTTCTTCAGTGAAACTGCAGAACTCTGCAGCTTTCAACACATCCAGCTGGTCTTCATTTTTGACGGTCTGGACGAGTGCAGACTTCCTCTGGACTTCATCAAAAGCAAGGCCCTGACTGACCCAACAGAATCCGTCTCTGTGGAAGTGCTGCTGGTAAACCTCATCCGGGGGACCCTGCTCCCCTCCGCTCGCCTCTGGATAACCACAAGACCCGCGGCAGCCAATCAGATCCCTGCTAAGTCTGTCTCTATGGTGACAGAGGTGCGAGGGTTCACCGGTCCACAGAAGGAGCAGTTCTTCAGGAAGAGGTTCACAGACCAGCAGCAGGCCACAGCTGTCATCTCACACATCAAAAAGTCCTGCGGCCTGTACATGTGCTACATCCCAGTCTTCTGTTGGATCATCTCCACCGTTATAGAGAAGACGATAAAAAAATCAGGCCTACAAAAGCTGCCTGACACCCTGACTCAGATATACATTCATTTTCTGGTGGTTCAGTTAAAGCAAAAGAACGTTAAATACGATGAGGAATCTGAGGCAGAATCGGCCTGGTCTCTAAAAAACAAGAAGATGGTGGAGTCTCTGGGAAAACTGGCCTTTGAGCAGCTTCAGAAAGGAAACCTGATCTTCTATGAATCAGACCTGAGCGAGTGTGGCATTGACGTCACAGTGGCATCAGTGTACTCTGGAGTGTTCACAGAGGTCTTTAAAGAGGAGCTGGGCCTGTACCAAGACAAGATCTACCATTTCGTCCATCTAAGCATCCAGGAGTTTCTAGCTGCTCTTCACGTCCATCTTACGTTCTTCCACTCTGGAGTCAATCTCCTCTGTGAAAGTCAAAACCATGTTGATTCTGCATCCGCTAAGGTAGTTTTCTATCAGACATCCATAAACCAGGCCTTACAGAGTTCCAATGGACACCTGGATCTGTTCCTCCGCATTCTCTTGGGTCTGTCTCTGGACACCAATCAGATCTTCCTTCAAGGACTGCTTCCAAAGTCAGAGAGTACATCAAAAACCAATCAAGAAATTGTACAGTTCATCAAGGCAAAGTTAAATAATAATCTATCAGTGGAGCACTGTATCAATCTTTTCCACTGCCTGCGTGAACTGAAGGACCACTCACTAGTAAATCAAATCCAATGGTATCTTAGTTCAAGACAACTCAAGACAGACAAACTCTCAGCCTCTCAGTGGTCAGCTCTAGTCTTCATCCTACTGTCATCAGAAAAAGACAAGTTTGACCTGAAAGAATACTGTGCTTCAGATGAGGGACTTATGAGGTTGCTTCCTGTGGTCGAAGCCTCCAAAAAAGCTGTGTGAGTGGGGTGTTTAACGGCCAAATCTAATAAATGGCATCCAGTTAATTGAACATTGACCTCTTTTCTACACAGGCTGAGTGGCTGTAGTCTGTCAAAGATAAGCTGTACATCTCTAGCATCACTTCTGAGCTCACAATCTTGCCACCTGAAAGATCTTGACCTAAGCAACAACAACCTGACAGATGCAGGACTAGAGGAACTGGCTCCGGGTTTGAAAAGCCCTCACTGCAAACTGGAGACTCTCAGGTCAGGGTTTAACTGTTTAAAGACACATAATTGTCTATGTTTGTGATGCTCAAATGAAATACATACATATACTCTTCTCTCATCTTGTTACATTCTGTTATGCAGCCTGTCAGGATGTCTTATCACAGAGAAAGGCTGCAGGACACTGGCCTCAGCACTGAGGTGCAACCCTTCTCACCTCAGAGTGCTTGACCTGAACTACAATCATCCAGGAGATAAAGGCCTCAAAGAGCTCTTTGCTTTACAGAGTATTCCACAATGTAATCTGGAAACTATCAGGTAACACTATTAAAATATAAGCCACATAGTATTAGTATTAGTAATAATAATAGTTTTAGTATTAGTAATAGTAATAACAATAGTTTTGATATTAATAATATTAATAGTATTAGTATTAATAATAGTATTAGTAATAGTATTAGTATTAGTGTTAGTAATAGTATTAGTATTAGTGGTCATTTGAAGAAGTGATGGCAATATAGAAATATATCAAAGTATTTAAAATACCTCTCCTATTATACATTTCATTCAGAGTTCCCTGAATCTGCAGCGTTAGCTGAAACATAGTTAATCTATTTAACAATGGAGCCAGGAAATGGTAGCTCTCTAGGGAGCAACTGCAAAAAACCTTAAAAAAGTAAAATGCTAATGGTCACCTCACCACCTTCTCCGACGGAGGGTCAACCATCAGTCAGTGACAAAAACGCTTTTTTCTTCCTACTGTTAGTGTCGATCAGGCTGGACCTCACTGGTTAGTCCCAGATTTGAAGAAGTGTAAGTTTGAATATTTTTGTTTGAATTTAAAGCTATTTTCTTAATAACATGGAACATGCAGTTTTCATTTGTATTTCTCTTTTAGACTTTGTCAAACTCACTCTTGATCCAAACACAGTCAACCAATACCTACAGCTGTGTAATAACAACCGGAAAGTGAGATATACGTTGACGTCATATCCTGACCACCCGGACAGGTTTGAACACTGTCCTCAGGTGCTGTGTTCAACGGAACTGACTGGGCGCTGTTACCAGGAACTACAATGGACGGGTGACATTGACATAGGAATAACTCACAAAAGAATTAGAAGAAAGGGAAATAATGAAATGTGTCGGTTTGGAGAAAACGACCACTCCTGGAGACTCCGGACCTGCAGTAAAGGATGCTACATGTGCCATAACAAGAACAGAGTTCCTGTTAGACAGATAGCCCCGAACAGAGTGGGGGTTTATGTGGACTATCCTGCTGGCATTCTCTCTTTCTTCTCAGTGTCTCCTGACAGACGCTTCCACCTGTGCACAATATACACCACATTTACTGAGCCCTTGTACATGGGCATTGGGATTAGAAATGTGTCTGCTGCATCATCTGTGTCTCTGTGTGATGTGTCGCATGAACTATCCCTTTCAAAAACACCATAAGAAAATGTGTTTGTGTTTTGTTTGAAAAGTAATAAATGATTGAGACAAAACATTGATGCTATTGGTCTATTATAAAGAGTTTGGTGCTTAGACCCTGGCAGGAAGACATGTTGAGTGGTTGTGGGGCAGATCTCCCCCTAGAGCCTAGGTCACTAACAGATGGACCACGGGCGAATCATGACCAGGAGGAAAAGAACGAGTTTGTTGTGCGTTCTACCAGAGGGCCGTTTTGAGAGTCACTGTTGTCAAAAGAACTTCACGAGACTCTTTTACTAAGCTTTTCACCAAAACATACCACTGGAGGATCAATTGATTTGAATTGATGACCCCTGCCCTAGAGCCTACACAGGTGGAAGGGAAGGGCAATTTGAGGTTCTTCAACAAAGTTCTTCTGCGCTGTGGAAGGAGAGATGATTCTGCTGATAATGACATGATGGAACAGGATCGCATAAGATGGTGGAAAAGAGAAATAACAGTGGTTAGAGAAGTAAACAGACAGAACTAGACTCTCATGACTCCCATGACTCTCATGACTCCCATGACCCTCATGACCCTCATGACCCCCATGACCCCCATGACTCTCATGACTCCCATGACTCCCATGACCCTCATGACCCCCATGACTCAAATGACTGATAGAGAGACCATAATTATATGGAGATATTTAATATATAGAAAGACATTAAATATATAGAGAGAGACCATTATTATTTAGAGACTTTAAATATATATAGAGAGATATTAAACATTTATAGAGAGACATTAAACATATATAGAGAGAAATTAAATATATATAGAAACAATAAATATATAGAGAGACATTAAAAATATATAGGAAGACATTAAACATATATAGAGAGATAATAAATATATAGAGAGACATTAATTATATAGAGAGACATATATACTGTCGTTCTCAGAGACATTGTTTGCGTGTCTCTTGCTTGGTGTCATACATATGTGTTGAGTGCATTTGTCCGTGTTAAACTCCAGCAGCATGTTCTCCTTCGAAAGTGTTACTCATGCTTCCAATTACTGCAGCTCCCCCAAAACAACGTGATCGTTCTCATATGGGTGAACACATTAACTAATATCCGTGCAAATGAACAGGAGATGTATCACTGATCCTGCAGTGGGATAATAACTCATGCGTTCTACATGGATAGCTCTTGCATACAAATGAGTCATTTAAGGTTATTACCATTACTAAAGATGAAAAATGCTCTTGTGGGTTCAGGATAAAAACTCACACCATGAATGCTCTGAGGTTACATCAGGATGAAATGGAAAATAACGGGGTTTTTTAGTATCTGGCATGTTGGTTCAGTGGATGTGGAGGTGGAACTGTATTAATGAATGAATTGGTGAATGTTATTCTCAAAAGCAAATGGGGGTGGACGTTATGGCGTTATGACACTCGGCTAATATGACTGCAGCCCATTCATTTATGCTCTGCACATCACTGTCATTTTTACTGTAACAATGCCAAAAAGGAAAATAAACAATCAAAGTGAATGTTGTTGATGGACGTTGGATTGGCTGTAGGTTCAAATTGCAGTTTTTTGAAGCGTGTGAGAACAAAAATAAATGAACTAAAATCAAAATGATGCTCTTGATCCTAATAAAACCGTGATATTATATTATTATATATGGCTTGTAAGAGTTGTAAGATTCTGCTCAGCCGTCTCTGAGATGTAGCTCTTACTTGCCCAAGTTCAGATGGTGAAGACTGAATGGTAAAGACCACCAGGATTCGGTCGTTCGAAACCGTTCTGAGAGTGACCCCTGATCTAAAGTCAGGACTGGTTTTATCAAACTCCGAGTCTCCTCCCATTGGTTGGTCATACGCAGATGTGATGTCACCTTCTTCCTATATCGGCCTATTGGTAAATACCTAGCCCCACTGCATTCACTCAGTACACTGAGTACAACATTGCGATCTTGAAGAGAGAGGAGAGGTATGTCCAACCTAATGATAATGTACGGCATAAGCATCATGTAGTGTACGCGAGCCCCTATCAGGCTCAATGAATGTGTTTGAGTGTCATTTTCATTTTGTGGCTTCGTTGTGTTAATGATTTTAATGAGAATCTGCTGACAATGTGCACACTCTGACTCCAATGAGTACAGTAAGCAAGCTGGTATTAAATTTCAAGAGTAATTATGAAGCTCAGATGTGAGGTCGATAAGACGTTCATTTCATGCTGCTGTATATTCAATATTCAAAAGACTGAAATCTGAACATTGTGTAAATCAAACAAGATTAAAGTGTAATTTAGCAGAAAACCAAAAATTAGGCCCATGACAGCAAGGTGTATATTAACGAAACGCCGCATACGTCTGCCCCGTACGTCTGCCCCGTACGTCTGCCCCATACGTCTGCCACAACTGGCACCAACGGGACCTTAATCAGACATTGTGTGAGTTCTAAGGGTTTTTATATTGTTATTGCCCCCAAGCCATGACAAACATGGAAAGGGTCTGTTCAAATGGCCGACCTCCTGTTTGGTGTAGGGTGCTCTCTGCCAAAGTAAGTATGTCCAGGGTCCCATAGGGGTCATAAACATGGGGGCGCTATTGAGGTCTTCTTTATTTGACCTCTGTAATTTGCCTATGTACACTAGATATACAGTTGCCCGGATCACTGTGCCAAAATTCATGTGATTTTATTTACGTTCATCAGAAGTTGAAGTGCTCCAGGGCATTGATTAGTTAATTATTCTTTGTAGTAAGTACCAGTTCATGATATGTACCCCTCCACAAAACTATAAAAAGTTATTGCGTTATTGCATTTGAGTTATTGCGTTCACAGTTTTGGCCCGTTATTAATTAATTACTTAATTAATATTCATCGTAGACGTACCAAAATCGATACAGTTCTGCGTCTTTATGGTATGTACCTGTGTGCAAATGTTGAAACTGATCCGGCAATTCCTTTTTGATTTATCGCGTTCACAGCTAGGATCTGCGGACGAACACCAACGTGATTCCACAATATATCGCCGTTCCTCCGATATAAATAGAAAAAATATTCCTGGTTTTGGATCATATATGATTTGTACAGAGCTCTTGTTTTAATGTATTCTCTCTCAACACTGAAACAGACAGTAGCGTATCGGGACTGAGGGATTTTCACCTTCTAACACAAGAGAACGTACTCTGCTTCTACTCTTCCATCCGTCAGTTTGAATCTCATTTCTGAAGTTTTTTATTGAAAAAGTGCATAAAATGTTTGGCTTTTTTGTGATCGTCTGCTGCATTGTCATTCAGATTGTGCCCTGTCCCTCTCTGCCCTTGCCCCAGTCTTTTCAGCCGTCTGGAGTTTAAAAGCCGAGAGAGGCACGTCTTTGAGCTGGGACCTCTGGGTGTTGTGAAGCGGGAACAGAGACTCCATACAAGCTGTTCTGTGAGGACCTTGAACTGCGGCGGCCATATTGGACAGGGCAAAGAGTGGCACAATGCCTCTATAAAGCACTTTGAGTTCTCCACACGTCATATATCTAGAACATGTGTCTCGATTTGGATCAACAGACAGGCTATTGTGGATTTCAACTGGCTTACAACCACTTTTACTAGCATATTACTTAGGAGTAGATACAATGCGGAAAAAATTGGAGATTATCAAGGTTTATTAAAGGTATTTGTGAGTTTTGATTGTTTAAAAATAGACATGTTGGACAAATGCACTACCTGTTCTGTGTGACACTCTGATTTGATGTTGCTGTAGAGGCCAGGGGAGGGACTAAAGTAAAATAACAATTTTATTTACCTCATAGGACAGGTTCAGATACATTTTTGAGTTTTACTGTGCAACTTTTCACTGTTTTGGTAACATTTGTCCTTCACAGAGCGCCCCCTACAGTTTAAGAGAATGCACTGTCCACTGAAAACACACATAGACTTTTTTATATAGACTCTAGACGATCATAAAACTACTGTTCAACACAAAAACACCAGGTCTTTCTCTCTCTGTAAAAGACTGTTTAAATGCCATTTGTGGTTTTGGCGAGACCTGTGACTTGACCCGAGACAGGGACATTCATCCTATAGCAAGGAAGCTTCATTCACCCCACAGCAAGTCAATTAGGATCACACTGACGGAATAGAAGAGCTCTCATTGGGTGCTGGCTGGTCCAGACTTTTATCCACTATAGGGGCACTTGAGATTCAGAAGAGAAGCATCAGATTCCTCTCAGGCTTTGAATTCTTGCATTATATAATACATTTTTAATCCGGCGAAATACTGTTCACATCACATTTGAGTATCGGCTCGATTGGAACCAGGGCCGAGAAGATACTAATAAAAGTGCCTGGTACTGCCCGGTGTTCAAAAAGTTTGTTGAGTTGAGTCGAAAAAGACCATGTGAGAATTAAGGTGTTAATTAATCTAATGTGGTTTGTATTTCAGTATCACACAGTAAATGAGATTTATTTACTTATCTGTATGCATTTTTCTTTGAGAGTTGGAGAATTCAAGGCTGGAATGATGAAAACACACATTTTGGCTCAGTTTACCATTCTGAAGACCTTGGATTCAGAGTCTACTCCTGGGATCTGCTCTTTCTGCCAGTGTTACAGAGAAGCTGAATTTAAATGTGGCAAAATACTGTGTTTTTCAGAAGAATTATCTCATTATTCTCTAAAAACATACAAATAATAAACTTCAGAATGATCACTTCAACTGAAGATTTGACCCAACTGTGCTAGTTTGCTCATGACCAGTCTCAACACATTTTGTATTTGGTTTAAAATGACATTGCAGCAGAAATCCCATCATGACTAAGGCCAAGGACTCTGTGCAGTTGCTTTTCTGTGGTGCTCTGGAAACTGGTATGATCCGGTTTTACACCAGTTAGACCATGTTAGTAACCTGGTTTAGTCGTGATTTAGTCCTGGATTAGTCCTAGATTTGTTTATGTTAAACCCTGATTCTGATTGATTTAGCCCTGATTTAGTAACATTTTGAACCAGCTCTGTACAAAGAAAAAGTGTGGACCCTGTAAATAGTACAGTCCTGGTTTAGTCTCATTTTAGTTTAGTATAATTCAATACTTAGAGCGCAACAGTGCCCCCTCTGGTTACAGAAGTAAAAATCCCATACATTTTTGACATAGACTTTTCTTGTCGTGACTTGGATTCGAGTCAGACTTGAGTCACACATTTGATGACTTGGACACCAATGACTCGGGGCTTAGACTTGACTTGAGCCCTGTGCCTTGAGAAGACTTGATCCCTAACACTATTTATGCAGTTTTTAACTCTCCTGATTAATTATTTACTGTGTCTATACTACGTCAGTGTTATTTCAAAAGACTTGGAACTCAGAGTATAGGACTTTAGACTTGTCTTGGACTTCAGAGCCATTGACTTGGGACTTGACTCAGACTTGAGGGCCATTGACTTGTGACTCGAACTTGCTTGGTCCCACCTCTGCCGTTTAGTGAGGTTCAAAATGACGAAACCTTCATTCATCATTCTCACATTCTATTGTGTTTGGGTGTTAGGAAGGCAGACAGCACTGGGATATGAACTGGTCCCGAGTCTAGGAGTCCTTGATTTAATGCTCCTCAGTCTCTTGAGAGAGAGATATACAGTCTGTGAGGTGGGACTGGTCAGTGAGAATCTTGAGTCCCGTTCTCTTTAGTCTGGTCTCAGTCCTGAGATAGCATTTGGAAAACCACTCATCATTTTCTCACGTGGTACTTGATGTGAAAGTCTGAGTACCACTGACAGATGCTAGCTAGTTCACCCTGCATTCACATTTACTCACCTTTACTACACAGACATATAAATAAAATCCACATCAGTCCACCCCTCCCTCCTCCGTACAGATGGACCGCTGCATAATGTCTCTCTAAACCAGGATTATAGTCGTTCTGAGCAGCTCGTCTTGGCTCCTGACTGGGCCGCTCCGTGGAGAGACTGATCAGAGTTTGATGGATGGTTCTGACAGACGCTGTGTTTGCTTTTGGCAGTGGCTGGCGGAGGTACTCATCCTTCGCCTCTACGGCTGTTTGAACATACAGGGCTATCATCTGTCATGGTCGGTCACGGCACGCTGAGGAAGAGCTATTAACAACAATCAAGCCACCAACTGGGTCACTCTCAGCTAAACCATGATATTCACAAATGTAGTGTTGAAGCTGGCACGGAGATCTGCATCAGTCATGTTTTCACTTTTGAATCGATATTATTAGTGAGTAGACGGCTGAGGTTCTATCCGCTGTGAGATAATGTTGAATTACTGTTGATAGCTGACTAATGAGGAGGACTAACGTCAGGTGAAATCAAAGCTAATACAGGGATGAACTGGGTCTAACTCAAAAATAAACTAAACATAGATAAACAGGACTATTTTATTTTTCCAGCTTGTTATTGGTAGAACAAGGCGGGGAGTGCCATTGGGCGAGCCGCGGTGAGCCGGATTAGAACTCACAACATCGGGCCAGGCGTCTCAAGCTCTGAACATGGGTCGCGCGATCTACCGACTGAGCTAAACCAGGACCATGTTTAAACTAAACCAACTAGAATCACCCAGTGTACCACCAAATGTACCCCTACCACAGCTTGAGAAACAGGATTTGGCCATAAAATGAGTACTGGTGTAATTCTCAACTTTATTAAATGTTATCATCAACAAAACCAAAGTTCATTTTTCATTTCCGATTATTCTCATCAATAAATTAAGCCAATACAGCAACTATGGGCCTGAGCTGGGGTACACTGTGAATAATGGTCAGTTGGTCACAGGGCTGATTTTAGATTCTGCCACATAGATTTGTTAATCTCTTTATGGCACACGCATGACCGTCTTTTGTCATTGTGACAGTAATTAAAACAAATGAAAACTATATCTGCGATCCACTTTCTGGCCACAGCCCACCAGTTGACATTCACTGAACACTGTATCTGAATCGGAGACAGCACATTCACGTTCTCTTTTAGGGTGAGTGACCGCTGAATAAACCACAATCAAAATGTGAAATTCCAGCTATAACCCGTTTTATAACGCCACAATGACATTTGGTTTATTCGAAAGTGCCCAAAACATCATCAAATATGCATGCTCATGAAATGTCAGTACGCAGCAGATTTTACTGTTTCTAAATATTCTGTAGATTCTGTGTATATTCTATGTATCCGAGCGACTGAGAAAAGCCTTTATTCTTAATCTCTTTACGTTACGCTGTTTTAAGAGAAATAATAATGACTTTGGGAAGATTCAGATAATAAAGCTGCATCAAAGTCCTTGAAACTGAACATGGTCAAAGTTCACTAGAGTTAGAACTAACGAGTACATCGAGGGGGATTCTATCTTTATTTAACCAGTGCCTAGACCTTTACAGGAAAATCAATTTGAATATAATTTTGAATCATGCAGCTCACCCTAACCTTGCAAAAACTGAAATCAGATATTTATGAAGAGGCTGAAGTCAAAATATAATTTGAAGCTTTTGGTTTTATACAAATCGTTGACTTTTTGTGCTTGTAGTCCGCCTCAATAATAAAACAATACATCCTGTACATTCACATTGTCAACAGAATTGTATCGTCTTCTCTTCACCCAAAGTCTCCTTCAGTTGAATCTGTGTTCTGGTTTATTCACTTAATGTATCGCTAAATAACAACCATAACCACACAGAAAACTGGAGTGCAGTAAACCTACAGTCTGGGCCAATTGAGACGTAAACCTGAGGCCCCGGGCCCCTGCGCTATTGGAAAGACGATCTTGACTCTTTATTTTGCTGATTTTGTAGCAATGTTGTGTCTATTGTCATTTTCTGGCCTTACATAATGCAAATTTATATCTCTCGGCTGGCCTGGGAACATCCTATAGTCCCTTCGGAAGAGCTGGAGGAAGTGTCTGGGGAGTGGGAAGTCTGGGCATTTCTGCTTAGACTGTTGCCTCTGCGACCCGGCCCCGGATAAGCGGAAGAAGATGGATGGATAATGCAAATACTATAAGTGAGTATCATCAACATGGAGAGAGTACAAAACTGTTCACTACACTGTCCAGTATCACGCAGCAAAACATACATGGGATGAGGTGCAATGCTATTTCTGAAATCCCCAGTATTTCTCTGTGACGACCTGTCAGTTCTACATTTCCTGGGCGACAAAGACAAAAACATGCTCCTGTTTATGTCAAATTGATAGTTATACATTTCCCCGTACATGAGATCCTGCTGTTCGGCCCCTTATCTGGCTAGGCAGAGTTTGACATACTGTCCCTATCAATATTCACCGTGTGCTTCTCCTGGAGATGGGAGCAGATGGCCACGCAGCTCTTTATACACAAAAAATGGTCAATTTCACGTGTTGCATAGAGACGAGCACGATACAGCCCAAATAATGTGAGTCGGCGTACATCATGTCCACTTCCTGATGGATAGAGCTTGTAATGGGTTCTTAATTAATGCTTGTTCAGACTGAATGGCGGTGAGAGGAAGATAAGGCAAGTCTAGTTTAGGATGAGCCGGGCGTGATTATTATGACGGTGATGATGAGAATAATGGCTCCATAATGCTTTCCATATGCTGCTGATTCACCAGAATGGGGAGACTGCCTCAATCTCTGTAAGTTTATACTTCGATGTCTGTATGTAAAGGGTTGGGTCTTAGTTTTAGTTTGTCTGGCCCACTCTTCATATGCTGTACAAAGATGATATGTATGAAACTGCAAATTAAGATAGTGGTCTGTAGTGAAGTTAAATATATATATATATATATATATATATATATTTATTTTTTTTTTTTTGTTGTTAAAAAGACTGAAAAGCAAATATTCAGAATACTTTTCAGAATGTGAAAAGTAAATATTTTTTGTTAAACAGAATGTGAAAAGTACACATTTTTTTCTAAACAGAATGTGAAAAGTAAATATTTTTTGCTAAACAGAATGTGAAAAGTAAATATTTTTT
>JAVQKC010137379.1:0-22776 GCA_036025475.1 Philypnodon macrostomus
GTATTAACAGTTTTGGCCAATAATTAATTAATTAATTGATATTCATCAAAGAAGTACCCAAATCGATACAGTTTGGCGTCTTTATGGTATGCACCTGTGTGCAAATGTTGAAACTGATCGTTTCGTTTCTGAGTTATCGCGTTCACAGTTCTGTGGCTGCGGACCGACGTGATTCCATAATATTGTCGTTTCACCGATATAATTATGGCCTTTATTATTTATTCACTTGTCTAGAAGCAGTTCAATACATATAGGCTTACAGGTCAGACTTAAACTTCAAAAAACTATTCTCAAACAGTTACAAATCAATACCCCTCCTCCCTGTTTCGTAAGAACCCATTTTGAGCGCGTCTCCCAAACAGCCTGTTTACTCTGGGATTGTAGTGCCTCTCCCCTTGCCCGTCCATATTAGTATTCTGTGGCAACTTTGCTTGTTTTCAACAGTTATAACACAATATCCACGCTTTCGCTTTCATGCCGCGCCTCCCTGTGGAATTAGCGGCACAAAAAGCGATCCTTGTGTGTCCTGGCTACTTCCAGATGGCTTTGCGAGTGCTTTTATCTTCCACTCTCTGCCTCCTTTCACTTTTTCGTGCCTCTTTTTTTCCCCCTCGCTCTCTTTTTTTCTCACCCCTCCACATGAAAAGGCCCGTCGGCAGATCTTTGCTTAGCCGGGTTCATTCTCTTCCTCATCCGAAAATATAAAAGTTTCAAAGGAGCATTTCATGAGGGAGCTCTTCCATAAATGGGATTCATAGCTTTCTAATCTGCGCTGCGAAATTGATCTAAAAAGTTTCCCAGAGCTATTGGCCCCGACTTACATAATGCAATAAAAAAAGGTTGTGCCTGGGGAGAATATTTACTTTTATTGCAGTTTATGTCACAAACAATCCTCCCCTTTGGTTTTTTTCTCTTTTGGGAGTGTGAAAGAAACAGGACTGACTGCCAAAGAGGCCATGCCATCCAACACATCGCAATGAGCTGGAGAACAAGAAAAAGAATCTCTTAGTCTTGGTTAGAACACTTGGGAAAGGGAATATCAGGGCTGAGTCCGTTTTACCCCAGATATTTAGCCAGGAGACCACCTTGACCTCATTTAATCAAGAAACATTAGTTGGCTTATTTAAACACATTCCAAAATTCAGTTATTACAAAAACTTGTAATAACTGAATTTTGGAATGTGTTTAAAAAACTTAAACACTGTCCAGCTATATATACATTAGCATCATACTATAATTGTTCCATCCAGGAATCAGCAGCTATGGGCCTGAGGTGGGATATGGCAATTTCAGAGTAACCACCTAATCATAACCATGTATTGTTAATATATGGTTTCTATTATAATCTGCTGTAGTGACCTTTGTGTAATTTATCAATCTCAAATCTCAGCTCAGTAAGTTCTTTCTTTAAGACGAAACAATTTGATTGCTTAGATGACTCCTCAATTATCATTCTAAGAGATTCCACAATGCACAATACAGTATTCTGATCTATTAGCATTGACATGGCTATGTATCACTGAACAATACATCACCTTTAGTCCAAATTTGCCAATAGCTATGAAACAGTATGGGCCAGTGGTGCATGGTTGCATCAGGTTCACCTATGAATCTGGTTTAGGGTTGTACAGTCTCAGTTTAGTCTGTTTCAGACCATCTAGACTTTGCTTGGACCTGGTTAGACAGCCATTGCTACCATATCCTATTGCCTTCCCATGACGATGTATTGCTAAAGACATAAACATGACAAGTAATATCCTTCCATTTACTTGACTATTTCATAATCCTACAATGACAGCTGCATTTGTTTGGCCATGACATGAGCTACCAATCTAAAACAATAACCCATGTGAACTGTGACTGTCTTCACTTATGTAAAACCACAGCATCATGGCAACAATGACAGAGCTGTCACATTTGATCGGATGACTTCCATTTCTGATAATGTCAGCACATACCGGGGCCCTATTACCCGCCCGCCACACGAGCAAAAACCTAATCGGCGTATGACATGCTGTTAGACTATTACGGCAACAATGTCTGACTGTTGGGGCGATGTTTGTCACATGGAGGCTGTCTCGTGGGAGCGCTCAGGCCCAGGTGCTAGTTCTCCCGGTAGGTGACAGTAGGATGGGGAGAGACGTGGATCATAGCTGGGTTTTTGAAGTGGAGCGACAGTAAATGTGGGGAAGGCTGACAGCACTCGAGAGTACAGACACTTTACACACCTCTCCCAGACAGACGGCTGATTTCATGTTTGGACAAGGAGAAAGTGTCACCAACTTGGGAGCGCGGCTACGGCAGATGCCAAAAGCGAGACTGGTTTTGATGCAATGATCAAATGAAATGCATCGTTCATTTTTATACTATGTCCATGGTTAAAAATTTACCAAATATATATCAAATCCACTCTATAAAACGGGTCCGTGCCCCAAACAGCAAAATTCAAAACTAAACACACTTACAGACAAATTTCTTACATAATGTACATTTTCAGACTATAAAATTGCAATCTTACGATGGTGGCAGCCTTGGATTGGAGCAATAGTCTTCATCCCCAATTAATGTTACAATGCCATGGAACTATTGACAATACCATTTTAATTGACCTGGGGTGGATTCAGATAAACGTTGCATTACTATAGTTACATTCTACAACTTTCTACAATGAGTCACATGACATGCAGAAGGTCTTGAAAGAGAAGTGAGCTTGACAATTACCCTCGGTGCCATCGGAGAACAATACCTTCTAAAAACAACCGTTTTGAAGTGCTTTTTGAAAATCTCAGTTTATCAAGGTTGTATAAAAAAGACAACAAGCATACAATCTGTACAAAGTCATTAGTTACAGCATATGAGATACTAGTTTTTGTCCTGTTGCACATCATCTTGAGGCATAACGTTTTATTTTGGTTTCGACCATGGAAGGACAAAGGTCAATCTAAATGCCCCTCCCCCCTAAACCTCTTGGGGCCCCCGAGCAGTTACCCTGGTTGTGTTCCCTGATGCTGCGCGCCTGGGTGACATACAACACAGCCATTTGGTGGTAAGGCAACTTCAAAATGCTTAAAAGTTTTTCAGTATTTCCAACATATAACAAATTGTTTTGAATGTTTCTACATTGCGTCTGTCTGAAGTTGTAGTATATGGGTCTACTGTGATCCCTTCTCCCCAACATGAGAGGCAGAGACAGTGTCCCTGGAAGCTGTCCTGATACCCACCTACTCTCTCTCTCAGTGAATGTGTGTTTTACAGTGTGGCTGGAGCATGAACACACACACTCACAAAGAGCCCAAATCCATACTAGCCACAGGCTCCTCTCCAATCTATTTTCTGCTCAGCTGGTTTTAAATGAAGTTATTATGACTCATTAAAATGCCCACAAGCTTGTGGAAGTCGGCCAATTACGATTTAAATTTAGCCTCCTGCTCTCACAACCTCATCTCCCCCCGTGCGTTACCCGGCGTTCCTCGCTCCCACTGTCTGACTCCCTTTTGTTTTGGGGAGAGAGCTGTTTGTAATGTATTCAACCAGGTCCTAAACAGGAAAGTATGTATTTTTACTAGTAATTGTCAACAGTTGAATCACCCAATCACCATATTGTACTAGGAAGGATGAGTGCAAAAACAAGACCTTAAGGTGTCTAGGCTAACATTTCACGCATGCTTGCACACTCCAATAAGGGAGAGTCACAGTTAGCCTGATGAACGAGACCCATTCACTTCCATAGTAAAGTAAGGTGGGCCTGGAAGCTCTCTCATTCAAGCCATATTCTTCCCAAGGTCACTACCAACCAATCATAGCCATGTATACAAAATAGGTCAGTCATTCATGTTTCTCTAATTATTTTTAACTGGCCTTGTTTTGTAATAGTTCACACTATCGGCCCATTGGCTGTTGTCATAAAAAGTAGCTATTTCAGCAGCAGCCATGTTTGTTTACAGAGACAACCAGCACAAAAAATATATAATGTAGGGGAAAAATTCAATGTTGATGAATATTGGTCAAATCTGTTTGAATGTATCCCACACAATGTAATAATTGGCCCATGGTTATTCCGGCAGTGGCTATGTTTGCATACACAGACAACAGCACACAAAAGCAAAACAAACTGAAAAAGCAAAGAAATTGAAATGTTTTAAAATATTGACACAGATCCCACACAAGGCAATAGTGGCGTATTAGATTTTATCATAGAAAGTAGCTATTCCAGCAGTGGCTATGTTTGCTTACACACAGACAACCAGCACACAAAAGCCAAACAAATCACAAAAAGAATATGCACAGTGAAACTACTGGCAAAGCATTCCCAAGATGTTTACAGAGCAAGAGATAATTGCAAAATAGCATGTTCTATTCAGGCTAAACCCAGCAACGAGTTTAATGTTAGCTCAAAACTATTTTCACATGATGTAATAGGATTCTGTGGCGGCATTGATCTAGCGATACAAACCCACAGCAAGCACCGTTCAGGCTAACTAAGCATCAGCACAATTACTGAAAGAAATGGTACTTTATCAGGTCTAACTTACAATACGTCCTTCAAACTAAATCCTAGATATCAGTATGAGCTTTTTAATTCATTCAATATACAATTAGCCAAAAATTCTCAGATGCAACATGATTCATATACAACCCAACATAAGGTTATGGCGTGCCACTCGTCTATGGGTGTATTTTTTGTAATTGCATATCAAAGTGAGAAATAAAAAAAATCGCACAGACTTATGTGAACATCTGCTGCAGCCCTCCGAATACGGCCAACACCACTAATTGCTATTCACAGCGGCACCACTGGACCTCGCCACTGCCACACATTCGCACACGCACACAGACACACACACACACTTGGGCAAGGCTTTATGTTTTTGCCAGGCCCCGAAGCATTTATTTCATCTCGACCAGGCAAACCAAAAACACTTTCAAATATAGCCTTTATACTGCTTTTATGGAATTGTGGTACGGCTTTGGTGGCAATTACATGTGAAAGAACGGGGATTAATTTAATTGCACAATGGATGAGACAACACTACGGGCTTAACATACAAATGGAACAATTGTGTCGGTATCTCACAGAATTACAATGTAAATCGTTTATGACAATTATTATTTTATTTTTTTTACATTCATTTACTGGGGTTAATTTATATTCTTTAGGGGCAGTGGGAGGGAGTAAAAGTTAAGCGGGGAGGACATGCAAACTCCACTCATAGTGTGGGCTATGGTCACCCTAACTTTTACACATTACAGTTCATTAATCATCTTATGCGACTATGGGCCTTGGGTGGGGCTGACACGGAGACATACAGACAATAATTCACTTTCACATTCCCTCACTTCTCTGATTGATTCTTGTCTATGGGCAGTAGAAAGTAGCTGAAGAGGACTCCCAGTGAAATGGGGAAGACTTGCAGGACATGGAGTATAGGCTATCATCATTTAGCAAGTGCAACTAAGTTGTACTATGGCCTTTCACTGTGGTTAGCTGCAGAGCTGACACAGACACTATGACATTAAGAACCATTTACTCTTAAATTTAGACAATTCAACCATGGACATGGGAACTGGGGAGGACATGCAGAATACACTCACGAAAGCTATTACTGTACTCTCCATTGTACATTATGGGCCATAGACATAGGGGTGCATGCTAAACTATGTCAATTTAGTCGCAGAGTTAACATAAAGACATACTGACAGACAACCATTCACTACCAATTAACCTATGTGCATTGGGAAGAAGCTGGAGAGAACCCACACTAAAATGGAGAATACATGCAGACTTCATTCCTCCACTGCTATTATGTTCATTATAACACAGCACTAATCATATGAATATTTCAAACTTGACTAAAATTCACTGGTAAAAATATAAATTGCTCTCTTTTTCATGTATTCTTCCTTCCTTCCTTCCTTCCCTAGCGTCCTCCCAAGTACAACAGTATTCCCTTCTGTACTCTAAATATTACCAAGTGCACTAGACTGTACCCTCCATTGTACATTAGCCCTGTCCAGTGGAGTGATGCAGTAGTGACTTGTAAGTGCTCACTGTGTCCAGGAGAAGTAGCCTGAGAGAATTCACCATCAAGTCTGGCCTTCTGTCATCCTGACACCGGCAGTCTCCAGGATCCTTGGACTATAAAAAGATACTCTCGGAATACCTGGGGAGCACGCTGAGCCGTCCACCTGATCCCCGGTTAGGCCCCTACAGCCACACTTAAACCGGTCGGACGGTGAGAGGACCCTGAACGCACCGCAACCTAATTTAACATCAAACGACGGCTCGGGGCGGCTCCTTTCACCTTTGTGTTGGAGTACATTAATCCTTCCTGGGGAGTATACTTGACTTGGCAGTACTGTATTTGTGTTTACATTTACATCATCAAGAGACTAGAACAGTCTCAAGTGTGTTGTTATGAGCTTGATAGAATAGTTTTTAATAATGGTTAGGTTTTGCCAATAATTGCATCTCGTCAAGATTCGGTCAATCTAAAACCTAATATGCTAAAATTATACAAACCAAAAATATGACACGCGTGTTACTTTTTACGTTGAATCTTGGAAATAAATTGATCAAATGAACCAAAAACGTAAAACACCATGATTTTGCCCGTTCGTGTCAATAATGGCATGGGCACTGTTGTTATGACATACAATATTTGTTTGCAATACCGGAAGTGGCCACTAGTTGAATTGTAATGCATTTTGTAGGATACATTTACACCTAAATATAATACTAGCATAAATAACATGGATATGACAGTCTTGGAACTGTGGCAATAATTAGCAAAGGTACCTTACAATATCTAAGGAACTGCAGGCATCAGGCATCCCAGTAATTAACTAAGAACTTATAGTAGGACTCTTTTTATATAGTAGCATGTTACAGCAAATACAGCCTTCCAAATATCTTGCAACTCTCAAATTTGGATGCCATCAAAACCCTACTTCTATATGCCATCCGACACCCCAATCTTAACTATTCCCGAACAGAAAAAAAAAACGGATTTTTTTTCCATAAGAATTTTTAGCTGAATGAAAATTAGTTACATCTCCCATTCTTGTCTGTCATATCCTCACACCCCGAATCACCTACAGTATCGCTCACATTTCTCGGAGAGCAGATTAATTGGCAGCCTTTTGCTATAATTGACTTTTACCACACCCCCGCACACTATACACACACGCAGACACACAGCTCGCACACAACAAAGATGCCTGGAGGAGGGAGTCATGATGAAGCGAATCCAAAATTCAATCGACTGTGTTCTTGTTTTGAGCAGAAGGCACACAGTGTACTGTACTGAGAGAGAGGCCATAAAACTCACTCGACTGAGGGAAAAAAAAAAAAAAAGATTCAAAAAAATATATATAAAAGAACGGCAGGGAGAAAGAAAAGCAGCCTTTGGAAGACACACAGACGTTTCAAGCAATCACCCTCCATCAAAACACTTTGTCTCGCATACAAAAATAAGACTTGGCATCGGAGCGGAATACCAAATCAGGCCCATTAAGGGAGCACAGGGGCACACGCTACTTAGCAACGGAACAGGATTTAAAGCTGCAATATCCCAGTAATAATAGGAACAAGATCAAGTCCTCCTCACGACTTTTTGTCTGGAAACAGTCAAAGGGCCAAAAGCCAACTTTGAGCGGTGGAACTTTGTGACAGACAGGTGAGGGAGAGGTGGATGATAAAACCTGGATTATCCCTTGTGACAGCTTCAAGAGGCTTGCAATTGAATAGATTTTTCAGTGTCAAGGAAGAACCCACAGCAAAATGGGGAGAACACGCAGCCTCCACTTAAGAGTGTGGGCCAAGATCAAGTGCAACCAAGTTTTGTTGAAGATCATAATCATATGCAACTATGGGCCATAAGGCGAGGAGAGGAGGGGGGGTGGGTATATGCTAAATTATAGCCATTGACCAACTCGCGTATGGGAATTGACAGTTGTGATGACATGGGGAGGACATACAGACTCCTCTCAGGGAGACCACAGTCTGCTTTATTGTTAGTGAATGAAAATGTCTATTACCGACACAGTGGCTGAGAAATCTAATTTAGTCAATTTGTGAATTTTTGGCCGCAATATCCCTGTAATAAAAGGAATTAGATCAAGTCCTCCTCGAGTCTTTTTTGTCTGGAAATAGTCAAATTGGCCAAAAGCCAACTTTGAGCTTGCAGTGGTGGGACTTTGTGACGGACAGGTGAGGGAGAGGAGCATGATAAAACCTGGATTATCATTCTGACAGCTTTGAGAGGCTCGCAATGAATAGCTTTTGTCAGTGAAGAACCCACAACAAAATGGGAAGAACATGCAACCTCCACTTAAGAGTATGGGCCAAGATAATCCTTATTTAGCAAGTGCAACTGAGCCTCGTTTCACCTTTGAAGTTCACATACTTATGCAACTATGGGCTGTAAGGGGACTATGGCCAGATCGCTGCAGGGCTGACACAGAGACATACAGTATACTGACAGACAACCATTCACACTCACACTGGCAGGAAGCTGGTTTACTTGCAAAGGCGTGGGGAGGACATGCAATTGAATAGATCATTTACTGCCAGTCAATGATTTAATGACATGATTGCGGTGAGCACGACATGGTGGTTTACAGGGACACTTCGGAGGGCACCGTTAAAATGCAAATGTATGGGTTAGACAAGTTAATGCAATTTCTCTCTGGCTTCTAATGTCCAAAGGATCTATGTAGAAACTGAATCGGTCAGTCTTGAATGGTCCCCAAATGATTAAAAAAAATAGAAAAATGTGAATGGATGTCTGTCAGTGTGTGCCACCCTTGCGATTCACAGGCCATTGTATCTGGTGTAGCCCACATACAGCCATTAAGAATAAGCTGAATAAGATGATAAAATGCATGATGATTTATTGTAAGAGTTCCATAATATTTGCAGAGGATTTTTTTCATAAGGGACACACTAGGGATGCATATACATTTCTTTAAAAAGGCAATAATCTAAAAAAAAAAAGAATATTCCATTAGCTCTGCTACTCAAAAACTCAAAATAAGTTAATTAAAGTAGCCTACATTAAATAAAACATCAATATAATGTATCAATATAAAAGTAATTGATTGATAAAGCACTTCCACATTCAGAATACATGTTTGTGTATTGCTTGGTGTACAATAAAAAAAATAATTTAAAAAAAATCAAGACTGAATATGACTTTTTTTTTTTTTTCTCAAAACCGAACAGTAACTGTGACCCAAAGACCTATAGGTATGAACTGAAACTCTGGGCAGAGTGAACTGTTGCTTTGTTTTTCAGGTTCCTCGGGTTTACAAGACTTTTTGAATTAGCTTGGTTCTCCATCTTTTTTCCCCTAGTGTGCTTGGTACAGACCAGTGTTTCTCAAACTGTGTTACAGGTATCACTGGTGGCTCTTTCTAAATTGTACTCAGGAATGGGTTTCTAGTTCAGGTCAATGGAAGAGACCTTCAGTTCGATCTTGTAATTTTCCGGATATTCCGGTTTATGACACTATTAGACTGTGCTTAGACTTAACTTAGACTCTAATAAGTACCGGATTTAGAGTTTAGATTAGGTTTAGATTTGAATGATGGCCAGTCCTGAGCTGCAGTTTAGCTCACTCTGTAGAGCATGTGGCCCGGGACTCGTGAGTTCGAATCCGGCTCACAACAGTTTTCCCAGTATCACTCCCCACTCTTCTCCCTAATTTCCTGTTGTACTGGCTATCAATAAAATGCCAAAAAAGGTAGAAAAAGCTTTTTAAATCATTTTGGTCAGTCCTGTTTTAGATGTAGTGTTTATGTCTGATCTGTCTTGGTCTTGGCCCGAGTTAGACATTCTTTAGACCTGATTTTGATCCTTGATTCCTTAAACTTACCAAAAAAAAGAGAAAGAATCTGGTATAGGCCAACTTGTGTGTTTAACCGATCAGGAAAGAGTGTCACATTTTGGGTGCAGCAGTTTAGATCAAGCGTAACGGGAACTCAAATAACGAATAAAGCTAACTGGCATCGTATTAAAAGTACTTACCATTTCACTCAACTGCTTGTCTTCAAAGTTAATTTTTAATGCCAGTATGCCTATAATCACTGTAGAGTATTTATATAATATCTTTTATGACCTGGGACAGAGCGAACTGTTCTTCAAATGTCTGCCAACTGTAGGCTTTACAACCTCAGCTGCTTTTGTACAGTGTAACACAATGTTCTGGGTTTAATTGTGATTTGCTTTGTGACTGTAAAATCACTTGTCTATCAACGTAAGCAGTTATTGTAACCCGGAAAACCCAAAACGGCCCCACCTTTGAATCAATTTCTATTTTGATTGAGTGACCTAGCCCTGTCCTATTATTGGACAGTCAGCCTGGATACTGGTAAGCTGACAGATTTACAGTACCCATGACATCACTTCCTAGGAAACACTACATAGAGGGGCTCGGGGGCTAAACGGCTACTGCTACGGGCCATCTACGGGACTATTCTCCCGGACACCCTTCATCACTCATATGTAGGTTTGGGAAACCATGCTTGCATTAGTCCCTTCTTAATTATACTTTGCCAACTGTTTTACTGTATGTTGTTGCCAGCGTCCTCTCACATGTATGTGTTGGGTGGATTGGTCACTGTGTGGCAGCCCAGCAACTTACTGGCCATTGTCCAAGGTGTACAACGCCTAAAGCCCATAGTTGCAGTGACAAATAAAGCAACTGCTATAGTCACAATACTACTGTTCACCTCGAGTTGAAATGGAAACGGGACAAAGCATACAGAGATCACAATACAAACCTGCCACTATTGGACTAACATTAACACACGCCCATGAACACACTGTACTGGCCCCTGGCCATTTTTATAACTTTGTTTTCCTTTCAATATGCATGAAACAGCGATTACGCGTACTTGTTAAGCAGGCACTGTTCTAGGTTGGTATGCAGGTTTGGTAAACCATGCCTTGATTTGTCACTTTTACAACTGTATGGAGTGATAACTGCAAATGTAACTCGAGAGGCGACTGCGTGTCCTCAGCCTTTTACTCTGGGTTGTCTCCAGCTTCATTCCAGTGTCCAAAGATGTGTGCTGGGTGGATTGGTCAGTGCGTGTACTGCCAAGGTGTATTCCACCTACAGTCCATAGTTGCCGTGTTAGACACAACCACCTGTGACCCCATATCAGAAACAAGCGGAAGAAATTGTTTTATCAAGGTCTACTAAATAAAGTGGCCAGTACGTTTATATTTCACAAACAATTTATGACATTTTCTATTACCAAAATAATATACATTCAAATACACAAATATACGCAATACCACAGTTGTCCACTAGTTGACTTGGAATCATGACAGAGCATACAGTAATCACGATACAATCCTGACCATTATTGGACTCACTTGCACCCCCATGCACACACTGTTCTGGCCCGTGGCTATTTTTATATCTCGTTTTTTCTTTCTTTTTTTTCTTCCGAGAAGCCGGCGGCACAGGTACACTCAGTTCTGGCAAGAGTACAGCAACTTCGTATTCCCCACTCGAGTCACATTTGTTCAAGTCTGAAGGTCCAACAAGTCTCTCCCTCCCCCGCGTCGGCTAGCAAATAAAAATATCACGTTGACAGCCCCGGACAGCGCGGTGGTATTAAAAAAAACAAACTAAAAAGGCCTGTCCCGGAGTAGCTGGCTTCTGATGCAGTGGTGGGAGTGTGCTGCACAGACAGTGAGATAAGATAAAGAAATGTTTTATTTATCCCCTGTCAAGGCGATTCAGATAACGGCAATAATCGTGAGCGCAATCAAAGCGGTGGTGTTCTGAGCAACCTCTGACCGATGAGGAAGTGTTCAGGAAAGTTGAAACACGCATCTAAGTGACTTCTAGGCCTGGCTGATAGGAGAGACAATTTCAATATTCAATATCCATGTACAATTTTGCAATGTAATGTCATAATTTCCCTTTGTTGCTGCAACAAAATGTAACGAGGTACATTGCCTTTAGATATGAGAATTCTGCATCAAAATCTGGCAATTATTTACATCAAGTTTGATTTCTGCTCAAAATGTGGAGGTGTAAAGGGAAGAGATTGTGAACCCGGCTGACTAAGGGGATAGGTGTAGCAGCTAAAAACCTGACATACGATTGGCTATATTAAAAAAAACGTGTCAAAAATATTGACATTTCTAATCAATGTGTATCTTTACTTGGGCTTGAATGATTGAACTGACCTGACTTCAGCATTACCCGTTGTGAAGAAAGAAATGACAACCTGCCGCAAGTTCGGGAAGACGTGTTTTCAATTGTACGACATTACAGACAGGTGGCGCCACACTTTGCGTCTTATTTTAGCTCGTACTTGTAGCCTGTGGGAGTACATAATGGTGGCAATGTTGAAAGCAGAAAATCAACAGGTCAGAGGAAGTTATTACAATAGCAGCTGACGGGGGTGTGTGTGTGTGTGTGGGGGGGGTTTATGGTACACTAGTTATGCCACTAATGCAGGAGCTACTGCTGCTGATCCACTCCGACTGTCAGACCATTAATGTGGCTAAAAAAAACACAGTCGTGTGTGTGTGTGTGTGTGTGCGTGCGTGTCAAATGTGGCACACACAAAAATAGTGTACATTCAACAGATTGAAACTTTGTAAAAGGTGCAGTGATATTTTCAATTTGTATCTGAGTAAAGGTAATCTAAAGGGACCAAACGCAACAGATACAAAAAGTTACAATTAAAATCTGGCTAGTAAAACCGGCCCTGGTCATCTGAGAAAAAAAGAGAGACTTCTGCTGGGTTTTTGTTTTAGGGCCAGGGTCACTTAACCAATCACACGCTTCCAGAGGACAGGAGAGCTCTGATTGGTCGATACATCCTTTATCTATCCAGAACTAGAATCTATCCGGAATGATGTGAGGGAGCTGATGTTATATTTCAGTTTATTCACTGCTATTTTTCTTTCTTTTTCTCCAAAGAATTCAAAGCCACCTTCAGCCCCTGCTTTATTCTGATACTTCCTGGTTTGTGTGAGACCATGATGGGAAGAAGAGGAAGATGGGAGGGAAGCGCATTATTTAAAATTTCAGACTTGCATATTTATTACAAAATCAGGAACGGCAGCTTTAAGAATAAATGTGGCCATATATTTAACAATGAACACATGAATTATGACATCTACAAGACACACACGCAGAGACAGCGGCACATCCCGACTTAAATGTTCTTACACATATGATTATGTAAACGTGTGATCCATTGCCAACAGTTAATCATCCTATATTAAAATTGTCTAACATGGCAGAGTTAATGGGGTGACTCTAAATGGAATTAATAGATGTGGGTATGTGGTACTAGTATGGGTGGGCGATATGGCAATATTTTGTGATATGAGAATCAGCTTAATCTGGGAAGATCGTGATACAGTGCATTCATTTATGCTCTGCACCTCACCATCATTTTTACTGTAATATGCCAGTGTTTGTATTAATAAATATTGTTTACTGTGTGCCAAAAAGAAATCAACATGCCACTTTGGACCATACGATTTTGGTGGTAGTACTAATTCTAGCATTAGCAGTACAATTCCCAATGAAGAGAAAGTAGTTGAAGTATCAAGAGAAGAAAAAACTGCAGTAGAAAAAGTAGTCACATTTGTACAATCAGTTTGGGGTGGATAACTTGTAGTTGCAGCTGTGTTTTACACTTTGGGGCAGCAGTGGGGCAGTGGGTAGGTGCTCGCCTGTGTCCCTTTGGCAAGACACTTAACCCACATTGCCCATGAATGAATGTGATTGTGTGATTGGTGGTGGTCAGAGGGGCCATAGGCACAAAATGGCAACCACGCCACCAATAAATAATGCAATTGTAAAGCGTCTTTGAGTGTCCTAAAAGTGCAAAGTATGATGCATTATTATTATTGTACTGTTTTTGGAGTACTAATAACACAAAGAGTACAGTAATAACATTTGAGCAAAAATAATTACACCATCAATAGTTCAGCATACCAGAAGTCATCTGAGACCCTCTGGGAGCTGTATTTATTATAAGGGTTTTTGTTTCAGAGTGCAGGGACACAAGTCCTCAACCAATCACACGCTTCCACAGGACAGGAGCGCTCTGATTGGTTGAAACATTGTTTATCAATAAATAGAATCTATCAGGAATAGCGTGAGGGGGCTGATGTTTTATTTCAAAATGTACTTTTTATTCACTACTCTGATACGTCCTGGTTTGTGTGAGACCGTGACAGAGGACTGAGAAGGAGAGGAAGGGAAAAGGGTTTTTCCCTACTCAAAAACATGTACTGCAACTTTAAGTATTTGGAGGTGTGCCAATGGTAAGTATGATATTAATAACAGTAATAGTCATGTCAACAGCTGTACATGCAACAGCTTCACACTTTGGGCCATACTTTTTTTTTTTTGATCAAATCTGAACTACTTATTTTCAAACTACTGGCTTTTAATAGCGCCGGCCTCTATACCCTCTCCCCGTTCCCTAGAGCCTGCTGTCTCTCTTCTCATTCTTACACACATAGACACTGACATACACAGGCACACAGACACACAGTCACATTTAGGAATTTGTGGCCTGGAAGGCAGTCAAGTTTCATTAATTTCTGGGTTTGGGTACAGTACAGTGTGTTCCTGGGACTCACATCTGCGAGCGATCATAAATGCTGGAATGCTGGCAGAACATCCAGACCTGCCGGCACAAATATGTCGTCATCGGTGTGAGTGAGCGAGAGAGAGAGTTGGAGAGTCGGCACATCGCCAGAGCAAGAGCCTAAAACGGCCCCGGCAGCCAAACAGCCCAAAACACAAACACCAGAGAGGTGGAAGGGAAATAGCCAAACACCAGTGATGGTGAAGTAACTAAATACCCCTACTCAAGTAACTTATGACCTAAAAAAAATGAATGAGTGACTTTGGTTGCAAGATAGATTTCCATGACACGGTTCAATCACATGAAAGTTTGAGTATGAAGTTGTAGTAGTAGCACCGATAACCAGAAACAACATTTTTACTCAAGTAGAAGTATTGTTACTTCAGTGTTACTCAAGTAAAAGTACTCAATAATTACTCAAGAGGAAAAACTCAAGACCCCGGGGAATATGGGCCACACGCTCTACCGACTGAGCTAAACCACTGCCTATCAAATCAGTTTTAATATATATTATGGTTATCTGTGCTTAAGTAATTTGACTTTTACTTGAGTGACAACATGACTCAGACTTGTACCACAGATTACAGATTCGCATACTTCTTTCACCTCTGCCAAAAGTTCCCAGCGTGGCTCTCTTCCCAGCAATTCGTGTGGGTACTTTTTTATCCCGCAGTCAAGATTGGGATCACGTCGGAAACAAAGCTTTTAATTTAGTGAGCCGGGCGGAACATCTGGTCGCAAATCACGAGGCTAAAGTTGTTTATGCTACGTGCGAGTCGGTATTAAAGTAATGGGGATGCTAATTGCTAATGATAACGTCAGAAGCAAGATAGCATAGCGTGGTAAGATATCGTTTATTATTGTTATCATGTCAGATTCTAGGCCGGCTATGGAAAAAAAAAAGCACTGTACTGGTGTAATGGGAAGAAATGCAGGCATACCAAAGTGATGAGTGCAGCCCAAAAAACTTTACACTGTGGAAGATTTTGACCCCGAATGTCTGCAAAATAACATGCATCCCACAAGCAATGGATACAGTAATGAGAAAACTGCACGATTAAAGGGACCATACTGTGCCTCTTCTTCAAGCTTCCTGAATGAATCTAGCATTTTATCACTCAAAATGAAACATGTCACAGGGAATGGCTCATATTCCCCCGTTAGCTATGCCCATTTTCACTACTACTACTATAGCCAATGAAAACAAGGGGAAGTAGTAGTAAGGTGGGTGTAGAAAGATGATACCTGTTTTTGGCTAGTGGAAGGTCAGCACCTCAGCATACAGGATCACTCAAGCAGGCATAAAATACAATCCAAACCTAGGTCTACTATTGATAAAACATGGTGAGAAAGTGCAGAAATGTTATAGGATAGAGTCCCTTTAATTGGAATTGCAAAAATATTAGTAAATGTATACCGTTGACTGACATTCAAACAGTTCTTCTTTTGACTAAAAGGGGGAAGGCCTATCCTAAATGGTGTTTGGCCACGAAGCAGACTAAACCGGTCTGACAGAGACATACAAAAATAGATCATGATGTCATGATGATTGACACTTGTTGAAGCTGCTAAACACACACAAAAAAACATTAAAAGCTCAAATAATTGTCTTCCTAAATATGAACTATGTAATATTCCATTTCAATAAATAATGCAAAAATAAATAAATAGTGTATAATCCCTTCACAATATTTGCTTTTTTTTTTTTGTTATGGGATAAAAAAAACCCTACTTTTTCCTGTTTCCGTTACTATAGGTGCCCAAAGAGTCCAAGAGGCATTTGAGTATGTACATTTGTTCATAGAGAAGATCCGTAGCTATAGGCAAGAATGTCTAAAAAGGCGCATTCGAATTGCAATTTGCATTTTGCCAGATGTCAGTAGGCCAAAAAATGTATACTAAATTTACACATACAATGAAACATCACATTCACTATTCTTCCCATACTCTAGTCTTGCCTAATGTATGCACACGCTGCTAGCCATATCGCCTACACTCGTCATAGTGGTGACGGCATCTTTTTATCCATACATCATCACCTGCTGCCCTTGAGCAAGACACTTAACCTTCTGTTCTCTGTTTAAATGAAGCGTTCCAATTGTCGGGGGGGGTCACTTGTACTTGACTGATTCTGTTTATACTGTACATAGCGGATTAGGCGTGCCGAGCAGTGTGGGGAGATGGTTGCTGTTCACGGTGACGCTAATCCCATTACAGAGATGGAATGACTATAGTGTAAGAATCATATGGGTCTGGTCCGGGCTTGTTCGCTCACAGGAGTACATGAGGAGATACAGGGGCAGATAAGGTGGTGTTTGCAGTTAGCAGGGTTAGCATTAGTCATAGCATTTATAAATTGCAGCCTGTCAGATATGTCATGTGGGCTAACTGGATCCTGACTTCAGTTCTAGTCTTGATGTTCTGGAACTTGATGATTTTTGGTTCCGCTGTTATTTTAGTCTTAGCCAAGTCTTGGTTAAACCCAAATTTTCAAAATGTGTCAGTTCAGAGCTGTTTGGGTTCAGCTCTGGTGTAGTTATATTCATTATTATAGTTGTGTCCTTTGTGCTGGGTTTGGTTCAGCACAGGTTTAAGCTCATTTCTTTTCTCATTTGGTCTATGTTTATTTCCAACTTGAAGCTTGAGAACATAAAGCTAAAGGTCATCAAGACACTGTAGCATACGGCAAGGTAAAATGTGTAGTCCTATCTGACCCATCCACCAATGCCGTGGGCAACTATGGACCCTTCTCCAGTTCTTGTGTCACGATCTTGGTCAGAATAACCTAGCTGGATGATTCACTTATTGTGCATGTTCTAGGTTGATTGGGGGGAAATTGTGCCTGAAGGAAATCTAGCAGTTAGAACATGCAAACTCTACACAACAGGGCTTTGCCAGGTGGGCAAACATCACCCACAACCTTTTGTCTGATGCAACATTGCCAGCTTCGGTTAGTCGGTCACTTTTATTTTTTACAGCATACATAAAAATATGGTAATAATGTGGTAATAAACAGACAGTAAACCGGTCATATAGTAATTATGGCTAATCACAAACATAGAATAACCTAGTCATTATTGGTGCCTTATGGTTGGGGTAAGTTGTTGGCATTGGTAAATGTATAGGAACTACTTGAAAATAACCATAATTACTATAATATTACCCATTTATTACCTGTATATTGCCACACTATTCCCATATTATTACTGTGCTGTACAGTAAAGTGCTATTGTTTGCTGTTCATAATCTAAATAACACAAATCTAAATTTACACAAATTTATGTCCTATGCAACTTGCAAAACGATATTATAAAAAGTATAAATATAAATGTAAATTATATGTCTAGCACCTTCAAGCAAAGTTATGGCCTAGTTCAACTCAACATGTGTCGGAGTTTTAAGAGACATATTGCTACATTTTGATCTCAGATGGCCCTAACACACAGCCCTGCCCCCTCCCTCTCCCTCTGCTCTCCCTCCGCTGCCCCATCTGCACTTAGCACGAGCCTGTCAAACATTACAGCCCCGGATAATGTGGACAGGACGTAACAAATAAAAAAGAGGTCTGGCACACGCTTCACTGTACATACTGTACCCTGGAGGTGGCAGCGAGCCCGGAGCTGGAGCCAGGCCAAGTCAAGCACAGGCAGACAGACAGTGGCTGAGGGATAGGCACACACACTACAAAAAATGAATGTCTAGATGAGTAAAAATAACTTGAATTCAGAATATTAATCTTGATTTAAAGCTTTGTATTTGGGCAAACAAATAATTACTTAGTTAAACGTACAGCATACCAGAAGTCATCTGAGAAAAAGATTAAACTCCGAGACCCTATTTGGGCTGTGTTATAAGGGTTTTTGTTTCAGAACAAGGGTCACTTTTTGTTAACCAATCACACACTTCCACGGGACAGGAGCTCTCTGATTGGTGGATACATTGTTTTTTTTTTTTTTTTTACACAAAATCAGGTACTTCAACTTTAAGTTGTCCTGACTTGATTTATTTCTTTCTTGGGCCTAGATTTGTTGGTCTTAATATTTTGTTTCCTTTTTTAAGTGCAATTTTCTTCATTCCAATGGCAGATCAATTCTTGAAAAAAAAAGTAATTTTTCTAATTCCTCTAAAGCGTCACAACATGTCTGCCAAAGAGCCAAAATTAAACTGTCCAACAATGACACAAATGTCGGCAGATATTTTGGGAATTGTAAAACAAAAAAAGAATTCAGGATATTAATCTTTTTTTTTTCTATTCCACGATGTTTTTGAGGACATTTTGTGATGCTTTTGAGGAACATTTGCTGCCAATTTGAATAATAATCAGCATTCATATTCTGAATTCAAGTCATGCTTTTTGTTTGGTTTTGCAGTGTAGAGACATAGAGACATAGACAGTACCGAGGAAGAGGAGGGAGGGAAGGAGGGAGGGAGGGAGGGAGGGAGGGCAGTGTCTGAAATGTCCAGAACGCTCCTTGCATACCAACAACCCAGAGTCTCCACAAGGGCCGGCGATTTCATGCACTTTCCTTAACCTGTTTGAAGACTTTGGAAATCAATAGCTGGGAAAGCAGAAATACTCAGCCTGGTCTGTTGAGATATCACACACTGTTGCTTGTGAATGATAGTACAGTTAGAAAAAGTGAATAATACCTTCAGAATATTTGCAATCGTGTCAAAAATAGTTAAATAAATCGCCATAGATGGAATGGGAACTGTTCTTGGGCCATTATTGTCTATTTATGTTGCAACATAAATGAATTAAGACTGAAATCCTGGTACTTCCTGTTGATGGGGTAAGATTTGATGAGATTAAGTATTTTTAGTAGTACCTCATGTAGGACTTAGAACATTGGATGGTTAGTAACCATTCTAATGTTAGCCATATTGTGCATTAACTTAAATCACGGGCAAAACTAAGTATAAACACAGTCTACACCAGGACCAAAAATTCACTGGGTAAGTAAAAAATTGGACCTACATTTTTTTTCCTGACCAAAATGATAGTAGCTCAAAATGATCTACACACATTTACCAAGTTGGCACAGGTCCTTTATATTGCCAGTTCTAAATTCAAAAAATATATTTTTTCAAATTGAGTATATATTTTTTTTTAGCCCAAGAGTGACAGCGGCGGGCCTGAAGGAAAAGCGGCATCGTGACTTGTTGGAAGTGTCATCATTTCAGACAAAAGGTACGATAAAGGTAAAGGAAAAAAAAAAAAAAAAAATCGCATCAGAAAAAGCCTTGAAAGTCAAAATGTCGGGGGGCGGGGGCGGGAGTGGAGTAGGTGGGTTCAAAAAAGTGGCAACAAAGAAACAACAAAACGTATCAAAGCGCTGTTGCCTGCCGCTGTCTTCTCCCCTAACCGTCTCGCCTCGCCTCGTACGCCAGACCAAAGAATCAACGCTCTGCAGGTTCAAGTCGAGACAGGCCCGCTTGGGAAGAGAAAAAAAAAACTCAACTAAAAGGAAGACGAAAAAAAAAAAAGTTTGTGCACTCGCTGTCACTGCTGCTAAAAATACACTGCCCACATCTTCCGCTTGGCTGCCTCTCACAAGGTGGAGGAGAGAGTGGTTTGTGCGTCTTTCGAGAGTTTTTCTGAAATTCTTGATGTCGGATCTCGCTGTGCGTCAACATGGGTGCAAATTGTCGGCAGAGTTTAACCTGTTGATAGCGCCGTGTTGGGTTATCACACAGGGAGGTAATGATTGCAGAGGGGAGACTATGGAGACAGGTGAATTTATGAGGGAAGCTAAACATTTTCCTAGGATTTGTGTTAGTTGAAAAGGCAGGGTTTTTATGAGGTCATTCTGATAAGTTTTTTTTTTTTTTTTGCAAACCAATTCAGCTTGGATGCACGTAGCTAAGAGAGAGCTTCACAAATGCTAGGTCAAGACATCCATTGGTGGCCCTCAAACCAGGACTTAACCAGGACTTAACCAGGACTTAACTAGGACTTAACTAGGACTTAACCAGGACTAAGCTATGACAAATGTCTAAACCATGTCCAAATCAAGGGAACAAACTAGGACTAAACAAGGACCATTAGAAATATCCACCAGTGGGACCCGTACCATAGCTTTGGAAACCACTGTTCAATTGTTTTTAATGTCAAGTGTAATGTTTTTTTTGATTGTATGAAATGGTAAAACATAACTCAACAACAAATTTGCTGTTTATTGAGCAACAGAGTCACCAGAAGTGTCACAAATACCAGACTGCAGGACTAGCTTCGGACAGACTCTACCATCTGGCATTAAGATCACACCTGACTCCTAGGATTAAGATTTGGCTAAAGACCAACCAGAACTGTACTCATTTCTAAATATTGCAAATGTTCTGTGTAAGTAGGCAAGACATTCCTGTTTTATATTTTGATTTTGAGTGTAGGAATGTCCTGACTTAGACTGTGACATATAAACTGTATTTAGTGGGACAGGAGTTGAACATTTGCATTAGCTATTAACTCTATATGCAGCACATAAGTTTTGTTTTGGAACTCTGTTTGTTTGCATTGTCCCTGTCAAATAAATACATAAAACAGGTTGAGAACCACATCGAAATTTGACCATGATGTATTGTAGTTTGGGGCAGAATGCTGCTACCTATCAATTTAAAAGTCGTCTCTACATTTGAATAATGTTGCCATCGTTTATTTTAGGAAGCTCAACATTGGATTAGTATAGGGGCGCGGTTGAGCTCACTCGGTCCCATATTCAGAGATTTAAATGCTCGGCCCGGTGTGGTGAGTTCGAATCCAGCTCACGCCGGTTTGCTGAATGTCACTCCCTACTCTACTCCCTGGTTTCCTGCCGCTGTTCAGTCAATAAAGCCCCCCCCCCCCAAAAAAAAAACATTGACTAGTATATAGTGGTAAAAATTACCCCAATGGCTATTCCACTGTTGTTCTATGGTTACACGACATTTCAACACAGTAGCAGAGTTCTGTTATCCATTGGTAGATACTAAAAGCCTGGCATTGTTGCACCCCTCAACTCCCCCCCTCCAAACACTTATATCTACAACAATGCGGTGGGGACAGGCGCAAAAGACAATAATTGCTAGGATCATTTATGGGTTTTTGTGAGTTTGTTTTTTTTCTCCCTGTCACACCGAAAACATTAGAAACAATGCCAGTGCCGGCGCTGACACCCCTGCTCTGGCGTGACAAAGATGAATGACGGACCCCCGCTGCGGCCGATGAATTGGCTCAGCACACAGCTCAGCATGTCAAAAACAAAAAAAAAAAATTGCTCGGAGGAAATATTCACTGTTTAGTTTGAAATTACAATCAGGTTTTGGCGGCCCCCTGTTGCACACACGTACTCGGACGCGTAAGCCGATGGCACAAAGACGTTTTCCCAAAATGGATAGGGCATTTGTGGATGAGATTGGACCGACAGTTGTAAGGAATTTTGAAATTTGCTTCAGGATTTACTTTTTAAGGAGCATAAAATACTAAATGGTTTACACCAGCGGTTTCTGAGGACTGAATACAAAAAAAGTCCTTTTAAACTGGGACAAATCCAAGACTAAATGCCCCAGGACTATGGAACAGGGCTGCACGATTTTGAAAAGAGATCTAAATGCAATTTTTTATTATTGCGATTAGATTTGCAATGTTGTTTTTAAAACCAAGATTCAGTTCACGGCATATTCCTGGAAAGTGGACTCAATTATTAACACTTGAACTTGCACAAGAATCGCGTTCCTTTCAGAACATGTTTGCAGAGGTTAAACCAAAGTTCAGCAGGTTTTTATACATATATGGTTTTGTGCAGAGGATATTATACAGTCTAAAAAAAATGCCAGCCACTGCGATTTGCTGACTGCGACCATTACAATTGTGATTTTGATTTGACTGTGAGTAATTGTGCAGCCTACCAAACCATTTGAGCTAAGATCTAAACCAAGACTACACTAGGTCTAAACTAGAACTAGGCCACATCTAAACCAGAACTTCACTGTGTCTGAACCGGGATGAACCAGGACTAAACCAGAACTTCACTGTGTCTGAACCAGGATATACCAGGACTAAACCAGAACTTCACTGTGTCTGAACCAGGATATACCAGGACTAAACCAGAACTTCACTGTGTCTGAACCAGGATAAACCAGGACTAAACCAGAACTTCA